>CATIWM010008217.1:0-20460 GCA_949671775.1 Mallotus repandus | reverse complement strand
AAAATTATGTTATCTAATTTGATTTATATTAGATATATGCTATATTATTTATTTATTAATTTTTAATTTATAAAAATATCTACTTTTAAAACAAATTATATACTTTTCTTATTTTCATAAAATTTATTAATTTATTAATTATTTACTTATTAAATTTAATATAATAAGACTTACAAAATTATGTTCTCTAATTTGATTTATATTTGATAAAATATAAGTAGACCTAATTAAAATAGAAAAAATATATTTTTAAAGAAAATTATTACTATAATTGTAATTAATTTAATTTTTTAGAAATAAAATAGAAATTAACCTAATTAAAATAGAAAATATACTTTTAATTAAATTAGAATTATATTTTAATTAATTTAATTTTTATTAGAGATAAAATAGAAGTTAACTTTATTAGAATAGCAAATATACTTTCAATTAAATTAGAATTAAATATCAATTATTTTAATTTAATTTTTATTAATAAATGACTAAATTATCCAATTTTTATATAATAATGAGTGAATTTTTTTTTTGTAATTTTGCATGTCCTCCCCCCTCTTCGTACACATATATATATATATATATTAGAGTAAAAATGTATTTTTATACAATAATTAAATGTAATATATAATATATATTTTTATTTATTAAATATAAAATATATATCACTTTTTTTTAATTCAATATGAAATTCTTAATGTAAAAAACTTTTGTTTTATTTGTTCAAATAAAATTTAGTTAATAAATTCAAATTATAATTTTAGATTAAATTCAACTTTTTATTTTTTTTAAGAATATTAGATGTTTAAAATTATCCAAATTATACTTGAATATGATTTTAATCCAACAAGATTAGCTGATTTTGAGATTATTGTATTTCTATGATGTTGAATTTTTTTATCTTTTAACTCATCATGAATATTTACTCAGTTTTAATACATAGTATTATTTGACACACAAAAAGTAATATAAGTTACTATTTCATCCATCCATCATAAAAATTATAAATATCAAATAATTTACTAATTTATTAATAATTTTTATATTTTTATTTAACTTAATTGAATTTAATAAAATATACAAATTGTCTTATATTAATTAAAAATACATTAAACAATAACATAACAAATTTTGACAATATTTGTAATTCATATAAAAATAAAAATAAATTTCTAATATTTTTAAAAATAAACATTTTATTTTTTTGAAAAAAGCAATTAATAAATAAAAATGATGGAAATAGAAACAAAAAATGTAATACATACAGTACAGAGCTAAATAAGAACTAAAAATCCACGTGTCATTTCCTCCCCTTACCTGCCTTTCCTTCTGTGCGTTGAACAGCCGGTGAGAGCAACGAACTCAGTAACTTCCTCAGAAGAAGAAGAAGAGCTTCTGCACCAGAAACGTTTCCATAATTTCGCCGGAAATTTTGTAAACAATGGCGAGAAAGGGCAGCGAAGGAGAAGGGGTTAGTGGAGACATTAGAGAAAACGAGCCGCCTCGTTTACCGCCGTCAACTTCGAGAGTGAGAAGAGGAGCAGACCCTTTCTTAATTGTCTGTAGATGTTTTAGCTTCATAACTGCTTTAACGGCTGCTCTTTGCGTTGCCGTTAATGTTCTCTCCGCTGTTCGATCCTTTCAAGATGGATACGATGTAAGCTTCCTTTTTCTTTTCTTTAATTTCTGATATTGTTATCATCTTTTTTAATGATACTGATTATTTATGTTCTTTTGGTGATGGTTTTAGGTATTTAATGGAATATTTAGGTGTTATGCTGTTGTGATTGCGTTTTTTGTAGTGGTTGCTGAGACAGAGTGGGGATTCGTCATGAAATTCTGGAAGGTTGTTTGTTTTGACTTTTTTTGCATTAATGCTTTAGCTCTATATAATATTTCTCTTAGGAATGTGATTTTAATTGAATATATTGACATGAATCTGTAAACCTGATTCACGTTCCGGTTAGAACCAGAGGCTCCTGGAGCCAGAACGGATTATCTGGAATCGTATGCTTCTCTAATGGTCAGGTTTCAGTTCCATTTCTGGTTCCAGGAGCATTGCATTGTTTAAGTTTTTTAATTTTATCTCATGAAGCTGCAGGCCGGGTTGCTCAGTTCTCTTAATTAGTGCTTAATTTACAAAACATGTCAGGTTGGACACAGGAAACCCCTCTTGCATGCAAATTTTTGAAGTGCTTATTTTGTGTTTTTGTATTGTGTGGAACATATCTTTGAAGTAAATTTCTTGAGGACTTTTGTTTTGGATTCTCATAGTAACTAGTAAACGGTAGATAAAATTCAGGTCTAGCTCTAGCCTACATGAAGATGTAAGAGCTATTTCCGTGCATCTCACTTGATAAATTTGGTTATACTGATTGCAGGTGTTGGAGTATTGGGCTGGTAGGGGTATGCTGCAGATCTTGTAGGTCTTATGTTTTAGTAAGAACTTGCTTTGTTTTTTTGTTTATATGCATAAAACATTTACTTTCTTTATAGACAGTAGAGAGAGTCTTGAATACTCTTTAAAGTAATGGTTGCTCTGTTCAGCGTTGCAGTCATGACAAGAGCTTTTCCTGACTATTCAGCAAGCCAGAAGGATCTTATTCTTCTACAAAATATAGCAAGCTATATGCTCCTTGCTTGTGGAGTGGTCTATGTTGTTATGGTAAGATGGAAAAAAGCCACTAATTTCCTTTAGATTTTATTTGATTGATGAAATTTCAAACTCAAATATATGATTGATGAATTTCCTCTTTTGATAAGTTTCCATTTATTAGGCAACAAGTTTGCACGCTTATTTTTGAATGCTACATGTGGTATAACGGATATCCAGTAGTCATTTCTTCAAGTTGACTAAATTGACACAGAAATTCAAATTTGACTGTGCAATTCCTTAGGAATAACTGTACCAAACCAATGAGCTTTCATATGTTGCAATTGCAATTTATAGGGAATTCTATGCATTGGATTTCTCAAACGTGCTCGCCAACAGAAGGAAATTTCAAGGGAGCAGGCAGTCAAGGATTTGGAGGTAGGCTTACTACTAAAATAGAGAGAGTGAACTTTAATAAGGGCTCATTTTACATTCTTGCTTGTGATTCACTTTCAAGCTTCCATATGTGCTACCCTGGTTTTTAAAAAACTAGGCAAGCTTCCATAATGGCTGAGGAAGATGTGGACTTCTTTTGGGTAAGGAAATATGAGTTCCTGGATACCTATAAGTGTAATTGAAGCTATTGCATTGTTTACTTAAATGATGTCCTTTCGGATATCATCTTAGTCCAATCCCTCAGCCTTATTTTCACTACTATCTTCTGATTGATGTGCGCATTGTCTGCAAGTAGGAAACCATCCTTGTGCGGTAACCTAGGATGCTTGAAAGCAGGCCAAAATGATGATGATTAGAATGATTTTATCTGCTTCTTCAAGTGTTTGAGGGACTCAAATTTATTGGGTTCCAAGTTGTTGGAAAAGAAATTTTTTGTAGCATATGACCCCTTGACAAGGACCACATCTTTCTCTGGTTCTCATATAGTGTGGCAGAGTTATTGGTGGAATTAATTTTTTTTTTTTAGAAATTATACATTCAATGAGTATTGGTTAGAAATACCAAAGGCGAATATGTATACGTTCTTATGAAGAAGAGTAAACATTCTTCCAAGTATAGCAAGCAGTAACTGAAGTTTTATGTGAATGTATTTTTCTCTGATTAAAGTGACAGCATTAGGTCAGGGCTCAGAATAGCAATTTTTTGTTACATTTCATATGTGGCAATAGTAGACATGCAATCATTTACAATTAGATGTTAATTAGCCTGCACACTGGCTGGTGCGAGCATATGCAATCAGTTTTATTAGAGATTATTTTTACTAATCTTTCATGTCTAATATGTGATAAATGTCTACTGTTAGTGGATTTTTCTGTATCAACTAACATGGATTAAAAATCACAGCAACTGGAGCGGCAAAGGGAGGAGCTTGAACGATTGCTTGTGGAAGAAAGAGTTTGATTCATTCGTGCAAGTTTTGTTGTTTGGAGACATTGACAAATGAAGTGGCTTCAATGAACCCTATCTGCTTGATCTTATGTTAGTATGCTTATACTGTCATTGATTGACTGTGTATTAGATTTTTTTTTTGAGGGCTTATTTTCCATGAGAGTGTATAGTTCATGCAGGAAGCCATGTTGCTTGGTTCTTTTTTTATAGTTGGAAACTCGACTAGTTTGTCAGTTTGTTTATCTATATGTTCCATGATTTAGTGCATTGCATATTCAGTGCCAATTCAACTTGATGATTGTTGTATATATTATGCTGATGCCTACACATCTTATATAAATCTCACACCTAGGTTAGTTTGTGAAATTGTATGAAACAGTAAAAATTTCCTTTCTTGTAGAGGCAGCTAATAATGAAAAGAAGTCGAGTAAAAATTGTATATATTTACATGTATGAATTGTTTACAAATCTGATAATTTCTCTTCAGAAGCTATGAATTGGTATTCGGTTGCTTGTTTCTTGTTTTTGGAGATAGAAAGACGTTGAGCAGCAGCTAACTACAGATACGAGCAAAGCTTTTTGTACATCTCCAGTAACCTGCTGTTTGATCAAAGGAATGACATACTCCATAAATTCTGCACCGCAGGGCATTATGTTGCCCTCTGCTTGGCAATTCAATATCTTCTTTTGATCACAACAAACTGACCCTTCTCAGCCATTGCTGTTGTGCTACACTGTTCATTTCCACACTATTAATGGCTTGTGGTATCATGACTCTTTTTCGCCTCATAGCAGCTAGTTTCTGCTATCTTGGCACTGATCATCCTGTTACTCCATAGACTAAAGGGAAGGGTTCTGAGAGAAGGAAATTTTTGAATTCAGTGCGATGAATGCTAATCCTCTGATGGATAGAGGGCAAACGAAAAGACTTGACTATATATATCCATAAAACAGGGATACCCAGGAAGCAAAACCATGTGAGCTTAGCGGTGGATATGGAGGGCCTGTTTGGCAGGTGGACATGTTGGTATATGTTCGAAAATCAACCCATCAAGGTGGAGAGAAATGGCATACAAAAAATCATATCAAACTACATGGCTGTCATTATGGTTACATTTATAGAATACTATCTATGTCGAAATTAAGAAGCAAATTGGACCCATATATTTAAGAAATGCCATAAGTATGGTTAATTTTTAAAATCCTATTATGCTAATAAGAAATCCAAGTGGCATTGCGAGCGAAGCTTGGTCCAGTTGGCCAAGCTCCTTGCACAGATACTTGCAAGGTCTCAAAATTCAGGTAGTACTAGGAATTGCGTTAAAAGAGGATTTTTTTTAAGGTGTTCAAGCAAAGTTTTATAGGTTAAACTTCTTATAAATTCATACACAATTAGGATTAGGATTTGCTTTTTAAAATATCTATGTTCTATATATAAGCGTAGTATAATAATATAAGTTCTAAGACAAAACCCTACTGCTATTTCTTTTGAACCAAACAAAAAATGTTAAGCATTGATGGACTACAATTTTATCAGAAAATGTACAACAGAATTGGATTGCAAACACCAAAAGGGTCAGGCACAAATGGACATATTGAAATCAACAGATGCTTGGTGAAGGCAAGCAACCCTACGATGACCTTCAAGATTGATGATAACAACATCATTAATGGCAATGATGAGGGAACAATAACTAGGAAGCGAAAGAGCAAGGATATTATTAAACATGAATGCAAGCGAAAGCTTGCTTTATTTCAGAAGCAACTTATGGAACGGGAATCTGCTAAACCTCATGACATTAATAGGCTACTTGATGAAACTAGGACGATTTTGGATGCCCAATTCTAGTTGTCATATTGTTTGTTTTTCTTTTATTTGAATGTTACATTCTTTCTATTATCAAGAAGAAAGTAATTTTCTAGCCTGTTGTATAGCATTTATTAGGAGGTCAAGACATTTGATAAAGAGTGAGGTTTGAACTTCAACCCCCCAATTCTCCCTCCTTGCAAAGCCATTAGGCAAAGAAAAAAAAAAGGTTATCTTTTGCTTCACAAGCTATTCTCATTAACTTTGCAAAAAGTTTATATGTTATTTACCAATAGCTTTAATTTTATTTATTGATATTTTTTTAATATATTAGAATTTATATTGTAAAGATAAAATAATTATTTAATTATTTTTTAGATGATTTATTGATATTTATTTAGAAAAGTTTTAAAATTAAATTAATTAAATTTTTAGTTATTAACTGAAATAAAACATATGTCATGAAATCATTTTTAAATTGAAGAAAGATATTAACATTTAATTAGTAAATTTATTTTATAATTAATTATTAGCATAATTTTTTAAAAAATATTTCAAATAATTATGATTGATTATGACTATAATCTTAAAATTATTTTGTTAAATTATCTTTGAAGTAGAGAAAAATAATGATAAAAATATTGATAGATGGTTGTATAATTGTTTAAACATAAATTTTATTATAATCATAATAAATTAATAAATATTAGATTGCCATATAGATGAGATAACACTTGTAGCATTTTTAAAAACTTTATTAAATTAAGTTTAATAAGTAAAGAATAAAATTAAGTTAATTAAAATGTTAGTTTATCTTATAGTATTTTAAAAATGAAAGTATATGATTTGTTTGAGAGCAATATTTTTGTCAAACAAATTAATGATAAGACATTTTTATTAATATTTAATAAAAATTAAAATCAAATTAATTAATTTTTGTCATTTAATTGTTAGATAAAATTTAAAAATACTATATAAGATTATTTTTAAAGTAAATAAAAATATTAATATTAAAAATAACAATAAAAAATAATGTCTCATTACTCAAATAAAAAATTTACTAAAATTATAGTAAATAATACATTTAGAGGTTGTAGTATTGTAGAATTTTATTTTATTTTAATAGTAATTATGATTGAAATATTTTTACATAAAATAATTTTTAGAGTAGTGAAAACATTAATTATACAATATTAAAAAAATGTTGTATAATTATTTAGATTAAAAAAACTTATTGAAATTGTAATAAATTATAATTCTATTAAGTTTGAAATATTAAGCTGTTATACAAAGAAATAATACCTTTATTATTTTGAAAATTTTTAATAATAATAATAAGACAGATAATATATAATATTTTATGTATTATATAAATAATTTTTTTATTAACATTGGTTATAATACATAGTTTATTTTTATAGAAACAATAATCATAAAGTTTATTTTTATAGAAACAATAATCATAAAACTAAAATTCATTTAAATTATAAATATTTTTATAGAAACAATAATCATAAAGTTTATTTTTATAGAAACAATAATCATAAAACTACAATTCATTTAAATTACAACTTTATAATGGTAAAAAAGTAGAAAGCTTCATACTAATAAAAGTAGAAAGTAGGGGATGTTGGCAATAATGGGCCAAAATACTCCTCTATCGTTTGAGCAATCTTCTTCTAGAAGGGGGCAGCCGAAGATGCCTAGGAAGCCGAGTGTGGCAGGAAAGCCCTCATTCGGCAAGAACTTCAGTTTTGGACAATTGCTAATCGATAAATATTTAAGAGAGGTAAGCCTTTGGATGCCTCTTGATATGGATTCCAGGTTACAGAAGTCGCTGATAATAATGTCAGCTAGTGAAGAAGGAAGCAGGTGACCTTCATCATCATCTGGGAAAGAAGAAACCATGTCTGTATTTGGACTTGCCCCTTCCAGTCTGAGTGATTGCAGAGAGGTGAGTCTGTAGAGTCCCCACTGCGAGATTGGTTGTGCCATACTGTTGCAGTTTCTGACCCAGAGTGATGTTAAGTTCGGAGGCAAACCCCCTTCTGGAAATGACACCACACTTTCGCAACCATTTATATTTAATGTTTGAAGAGAAGTGAGGTGACACAAATCACTGGGAAGAGACCTCAAATTCTGACAACGACGGATAATCAAATGGACAAGAGTTAGGATGCGCAATCCACTTTCTCGGAATGACTCTAACTTGGAACACCCATCTAATATTAATTCCGTGAGATGGAGGTTGCATAGAGAATCCAATAATGGATTTGTGCAATAGCAAATGTTAAGAGTCCTTAGAGAATCAGCCAAAGCATCGATCGGCAAGGACAAGGACTTGAGAGATGGGCACACTTCAATCTCCAACGTCTTAAGATGGCTAGGCATGTTTGTTATTGTTCCCTCGCGAAGCGCCTCCAGAGAATCACACCTTGAGATACACAGATTTTCGAGGCTGTATGGCAAACCTGCTACTGGAAGAGACACCAGTTTTGGGCAACCTAAGATAGTCAAATCTCTGAGTGATGTAAGGCTGTGCAGACCATTTGACAGATTCTCCAACAGAATGCAATTATTTATCTTCAATTTTTGAAGGTTTCTGGGCAAAAGCCCTTCCACTCCTACCAACGAGGTAAGCTTCTCACAGTGATTGATATCTAACGAAATGAGACTTGAGACATTATTATGTGCATCAGTTCCGTCTTGCCACAAGTGTGCCAGCTCGTCACAATTTTCAACGGAGAATTCTTTAAGTGCCGTTGTGCCCTCTAAATGCATTTCATCCAAACTTACAAGGTCTTCAATACTCCAAATTTTTAGTGTCGCAAGAGAGGCGAGATCACAAACACTTCTCAGAACTACTTCTTGACATCTTCCAATCCTTAATTCACGGAGATAAGAAATACAGCTAGGCACTTTATCCACCAATGCAGGACAGTTGTGTATTAGAAGCTGCTGCAATTTTGGAAATTTTCCCGGAGACCAATGTGCCAACTTTCTCATATCCTCAATGTGGAAATTCTCCAGAGAAGGAAAAGAAGCAGAACAATTGCCGTAAAACACAACACCTATTTCTTCCACCTTAGGCATGTCCTCTATGTGCAAATTTCTAAGAAAAGGTAGCTGCCCGAGTGGTGGTAGCGAAGTGATTAGATGACAACCACTGAGTTTGACGTCCACCATTTTGTTGAACGAAGGATCTCCCAGCCAAGATGGGAATTTTGCACCACCATACCAAGCAATCCCAAGGCTTTTGACATTCGTATGAGGCTGTAGCAACTTTAGAACCTGCGATGCATTCTCACTATTATGCAGATCATCACAATCTCTAGCCCACTCCAAAACCAATTTGTCAAGTCCCTGCTTACCTTTTAGATTGGTAATTTCTGCATCTTCAATTCTAACCACATTCTGCAATCCTTTAATGTCAAGCACCCCTTTTAAATGAGGAAACTTCTTCAACTCTTTTAGCTGCAGCCTTGAATCTTCTCCCACAATGAAATTTGTCAGGGTACAGAGGTTTGCCAAATTGCCTATATGAAGCGGCAACCATTTCATATTTGTTGTACCTCTTACATCAAGGTGCCGCAAGTTGATTAGATTGTCAATATCCACAGGCAACTCAATGAGATCTTTACAGTGAAGTAATTTTAATGTCTGCAAATTGAGGAGCAGGCATATGGAGGTAGGTAATCGTACAATTCTTGCATGGGACAAGTCAAGGTACCTTAAAAGCTTCAAGGTACCAATAGAACTTGGCAACTCTACTAGTTGATATCCAGCCAATGATAGCACCCTTAAGCTTTTTAATTTTGGAATCAAATCCTGCAAAACACTTCTACTTAGATAGTGCACATCACCTTGTGGAGGAATTGGTAAGGACAGCAATGTGCGCAATTTCTTCATTTCATAGAAGACCTGAAATCTCTGTGAGGTGTCACACAAGAGAGGAGTGAATGAAGAATGTCGAACAGTTTCAAATGATTTTGCAGGTGTCACCTCAGCCAAATGTTGATAATTTTCAAGTGATTCTGCATGGTTCCACTGATCCATATTGAAGGATGCTTCTTGATTAACAGATCGAGCTAAATCTCTCATTAGGTCATGCATGACGTATGATGATTCTTTCTGATTAGATACTTGAAAGAATGATCTTGACAATAATTCATCAAAATATTCATGACCTAAGTCTTCAGTTAGCTGATTCTTCCTTGGTTGTTGAAGAAAACCCTCAGCCATCCACAGTAAGACCAGCTCATCCTTGTCAAATTCATATTCATCTGGAAACATAGCACAATAAGCAAAGCAACGTTTCAAATGAGGTGGAAGATGATAGTAGCTCACCCTTAAGGCTGGAAGAATGTTGGTTTCTTCCCCTTCCCATAAGTTGCTCTTCAGTACTCTTTCCCATAGCCTGTGATTTAGCTTACCTCGTAGAAGACCTCCAAGAGCTTTAGCTGCCAAAGGCAGTCCTTTGCATCTTTTAACAATTTCTTCTGCCATTGCTTTGAAATCCAAGTGGTTATCGAAGTTTGTTACTCCCAAAGCATGCTGGGCAAAAACAGAGAAACAATCATCATAAGACAACTGCTTCAAAAAATAAGTCTGAGCAGCACCCATCATCGATGAAACATTTTGATCACGAGTCGTGACAATAATTTTGCTTCCTTGTGCTCCAGATTCAAAAGCAGCGCATAATTGACTCCAACGATCATAGTCCTTAGTCCAAACGTCATCTAACACAATCAAAAATTTCTTTCTAGACAACTTCTCCTTCAACTTTAATAGCAGTGAATTTAAAGTATTGTCATCAGCAGCATTGAGTTCAGGAATTGATTTAATTATCTTTAAAACATCAAAATCCTCACCAACGGAAACCCAAGCTTTGAAATTAAACTCTGACGTGGCATCATCATTATAGATCAGCTGCGTGAGAGTTGTTTTGCCTAGTCCCCCCATGCCGACTATTGAAATCACCGAGAATTCTCCATCGCTTGCTTCGGCCTTCAACATTTCAAGTACTTCCATGCGATCTTTCTCCCTTCCATAAACCTTGGCTTTAGTCACGAAGGAGATCGTTCCCAGTGGTTCTCTCCTTTGGCTAGTCTTCTTTCCTGCAGAATGTCCTAAATTCAGGGGATCTTTTTGTTCCATGATCTCATCAAATTTTTTAGAAATACCCTTAATCTTGGACATCATCTCATCGTTGAACTTAACAGTGCTTAGATTCAGTCCAACGCAACAAGTAGGGATGAGCTTTCTTAGCTTACTTGTAGTAGCTGCAATTTGATCAGCCTCTACCTTGCGTCGATGAACCTCAGTGGCAAACTCATCAAGTATGTCCTCGACATCATAAGCCAAATTTCTGAGCTCGCTAACCCACTTCTGCACTGACCGGCTTGTCATCTGGTTCTCCTCAGCAACCTCAATAACTTCATCGATTTGCACCAGCATCCGATTCCACTTTTTGAGTTCATCAAGGACCTCTCCTTGACGGGCATAATTGAGCAAGTCACTGGATTTCAGCTTTTCCAACAGCATCTGAAAGACAGGAGATAGAAGAGCACCTCCAATAGCAAGCCCGATTTCCATCGCAAAAGAATCAAACAGCTGCTGTGGTGATTGAAACAATGATCAACTTCAATGGCTATGAGATGTAGATCACACAAACTATGTCAACAGAAAGTGAAGAAAACAAAAAGGAAAAACAAGGAACAGCATCCAGATTAAATATATAATATTATTCTATTGGTTTTGTGTTGACAATTTCGTGGGAAATGGGATAAAAACGCCAAGAACCAGATTAAATATAATACATACGTAATTATTAATTTAGTTAGCTACCAAGTTGCCTCTTCACGTTATGGTGCCATTAAGAACAGCATCCACCGACAGGACATGGAGAGCTAAAAAAATAATGAATCAATCTTCAAATCACATGGCCAGTGTCATTGAGCCAACCAATCTGCCATGCATCATGGAATTAATTGTGATTATAATTTTTAAATGGTAGCCGAGTGGTAGAACAGTTCATATCAGTTTAATTTGTATTTTTTTTGTCGAGTTGGAGTCGATTAAAAATAATTATTAGCACATGAAAAATGAGATAATATAATAGTAAATAAAAAAATAAATTTTTAATTAAATAAATTCACTATTACAAAAAAAAAATATTTTATAACCCAAGCTCACAAATTATTTCTACTTTTGTATTCATACTACAAAACTCATTCACTAGTAACTCACTTTTATTTGTCACTCACAGCACACTTTCTCTCATACACTACACACACCACTCACTTATTTACTCACACTCACAAATGATTTTGTTCTTCTCTTGGTGTGTCTTAGCATGAAACTCAACACCTATTTATAGTGCAAAATGCACTCTACAAGAACCAATAATCACCATCCAACATTTACCAACTTTTTCATTATCTTTATTGGCCAATTCTTTTGTAAGTGCATAGTCCACTTGCTCTTGAAATTGGTAGAACACTTTGCTTAATTTTGATTGCACAAAAGAAACCATCTAGAAGATTTTTTTTATTAGTAATGATTTTAACACAGCCTTCAACTGAAGCTAATTGGTTGAAGATGGTGAGAGAATAGGTGGTTAACTCCTTTTAACACATGACTATAGAGGGAGTGGAAGATTTTTTAAAGGGAAGAGAAGGGAGTGAAAAGAAAAGGAATAAAAACTATAAATTTTGTCGTATTTGGTAATTTAAAATTAATTAATAAAAAAAAAGAAAAAATATTTAAAAAGGAAATAAAATTTTAAAATACTTGAAATATTTTATATTCCAATTTAAAGTGTAATCAATTTCACCTTATATAAGAGAGTGAGGGAAAATAATATTCTTTCAATTTTCTTTCTCTTCTATTAATTTTTAATAGCTAAATAACACAAAATCTAATTTTCCTTCTATTTTCTTCCTTCCCTTTATATTCATGTATAACACAAGAAAATTTTGAAATATAAGATTTGAAACCTGATTGATTTAAAAGCAAAAGGCACGTGACTTTTCTATTAAAAAAAACCTCATTATTTGAATTATTACCTTAATATGGAAACAAAACATTTCGTACAAGTCCCAAACTCTATCCCATTTTCATTTTGCAGTCATTGCGGTCTTCATTTCTTATTCCAATTGATCGATTTCATGTAAAGAAAAAATAAGAAGAATTTACAAAATTGAACAGCATCAAGAAATATCTAAAGCAAGACAAAAGCAATATTGAAATAAGATAAGAAACACACAATTTCCACTTTCGTGGTAAAACTGTATCCATAAATTCAAAATGGGTTCAATTTTTCAGAAACCTCAGGGCTTTAATTGGACCACAATCCATGTGTATATGATGTTTACCCCACATACAATTCTGACGATGTTTACCACAACCATGAATTAACCACGTGGCAAGGCAGTTTATGCGTATCGGACTCATGTTGTACCACAGCACATTCAATCAAATGTCTATGAAAAGTACAAAATCTTTTGACCCACATATCACAGGAGATTTTTTTTTTCCATTGAACAAGCACCACTAATATTTTTTTTTTGGCTTTCCCTGTTGTAAAAAACACAAGGTGAATAACTATTTACCCCTTGTAATTTTCTATATTATACTATTTGGCTCCTAAAATTTAAAATTTATATTATCTTCCCCTTTTATTTTATAAAATTATACTATTTAATTTTTCCGTCAAATTTTTCATCAAAATTAATGTTAATTTACATGACAACTATCAAGTAAATACTATTTACCCCATTTACTTTAATAAATTATACTATTTTCCCCCTCTATTTGAATATATTATATTATTTGCCCATAATATTTAGAATTTATATTTTTTATTATTAAAGTAATTTTAGTAAAATTTAATTGCAAAATGATAATTATATCATTTACATAAAAAAAATAGAATGCTTAATTGTTAATTTTATGTCATTAAAATTTTAATTAAATTAATTTTAAAATATTTCCACTCAAATAATAATTTAAAATGTTTATGTTGCATCAACAAATTTAACCAAATCAACATTCTTTTTAATTTTAATTTTTTATTTTGATTGTCAGTTTCAATTGTTGGGTGTACAAATTAAATTATTTAAAATTATTAATTTTTTTTCATAAAAATAATTTATTTACTCAAAAATCTAAACTAACAACTCAAATAAAAATCAAATTTTACAATTTAAAAAAGAATTTATTTGGTTAATTTTTTCATGCAATATAAATATTTTAAGTTGATCTTTAAGTAAGATATTTTAAGATTGGAAGTAATTAATTGTTATTTGATTAAAATTTTGATTAGATTAAAAATAAAATTTACTATTTATATTAAAATATTTTTAATAAAATTATCATTTTTACAGTCAATTAATGATAATTTAATTTAACATATATTTCGTTAAACAAATAGTTTAATAATAAAAATATGTTTTGTAATTTTAAGACAAATATTATAATATATCAAATAGAGGGGCAAATAGTATAATATATTCAAATACATGGGGTAAATAGTACTTACCTGATAATCGTCATGTCAGTTAACGGTATTTGTGACGAAAAATTTGACGGAAGGAGTATTAGTGTAATTTTACAAAATAGAAGGGAGAGATAATATAAATTTTAAATATCAGAGACCAAGTAGTATAATATAGCAAATCATATGGAGCAAATTGTAATTCACCCAAAACACAAATGAAAATTTTATTTTTTTTATTATCGGTTTGGTATAAATAAATTTTACAAAAATTTTAAAAAATTTATTTGTAAAATTTAAGTGAATGTATTTGATTTAAATAAAAATTTTATAAAATTAACGTGAATTAGTTTTGATTAATTTAAGAACAATAATAAGATAAAGAATTAAAAATCAAACAAATTATCAACATTTATTGTCAAATTTAAATTTTATATATTCAGAAATAAATATTAAGAGATTTTTGTCTTTTTTTTTTTATAAGTTCACTAGGTATGAATTTTAAAATAATGAGAACACTTATGGTTACTCGAGAAAAAAGACATTGTATATATAAAAAAAAGAATTAACTGTTATTCATCTTTTAAAAACATCTTAGGTGTACAGTTAGAATCTTGAGAAGCAGTCAGTATCACTGCACTAAACTAGATTGAGAGGGCGGCAGAGATATTTCTAGAAAAGATGTGCACAATACTAATTTGGAAAAGAGCTCTACTTTAATATGAGGATGAATCTATTAACGGAGAAGAGAATTTAGCATCAAACACAAAATTATGTGATGGTGATAAAAAGTTTATTTGAACTTTTATTTTCAATATGAGAATAGACTCTGAGAGAGCTCTGAGTTTATAGTTGACGATAACAGAAACGAAGCTTAGAACAATGGTTATCTACTGCCTGCCCTTGTGGGTACTTGTTCTCCTTCTTCCGTTGATACTACTTGTTAAAAGAAACATGGCGATTGGAAGACAAAACAAGCAGCTTCCTCCAGGGCCTCCTAAGCTTCCAATTATAGGCAATCTGCATCAGCTTAAAGGACCGCCTCAGAGGTCTCTGAGTGAGCTTTCCAAGAAATATGGTCCTGTCATGCTTCTCCAATTTGGCTGTGTACGTTCTGTTATAATATCCTCAGCTGAGGCAGCTGAACAAGTCTTAAAGATTCATGATCTTCATTGCTGTAGTAGACCACCTTTATCTGGAACAAGAAAACTTTCATACAATTTTTCAGACATATCTTTTTCACCATATGGTGATTACTGGAGACAGATTAGAAAAATTTGTGTTGTTGAGCTTATGAGCATGAAAAGGGTGGAATCGTTTCGGTTCATTAGGGAAGAAGAGGTTGCTTCACTCATGAATTCAATCTCTGAATCATCATCTTCTGCAACTCCTATTAATCTGACTGAGAAATTGATGACTCTTGTTGCAAACGTAACATGTAAAATGGCTTTTGCAACAACTATTGAAGCAACTGATTTTGCTAAAGATAGATTTAAAATATTAGTTGATGATGCTGTGGCCTTGTTGGGAAGCTTCTCTGCAAATGATTATTTTAAATCTGCAGGTTGGATTATTGACAGGATTACTGGGTATCATGCCAGGTCAGAGAGAATTTTCCAAGAATTGGATACTTTCTATAAAAAGATAATTGATGAACATCTTAAACTTGGCACAAGAGTTAACAAGGGACAAGAAGACATCGTTGATGTTTTACTAAGAATTGAGAGGGAGCAAGCTGGAGTTGGTTCAATTCAGTTTACAAAAGATCATATTAAGGCAGTTCTCATGGTATGCTACATGTTCTTTCCCAAATCATACAATTATGCATTTAATTCTGTTTCAATTGTCTCCCTTTTAAGTTTTATGGTAGAAGTTATTGTCATTTGGAATTAGACCTGATCACATGTTAGGACTTAAGAGAATGTGCCCAAACTTCAATGCGCAGATGCTTTTCCATTGCCGAAATAAGAAACTTCTCAGAAAGATTTTAAAAGTATTTTTACAAATTCGAAAAATTACAAAATATGTTTCCATCTCAAAAACATAACCTACCACATAAAAGTGGAATACCAAATGAGTGAGTTCCACCAACTTCGTTACGATGAAATCCAAGAAAAATCCTTCATTTGGCACCAAGGATGCCGATGCTTTGACCATATATTCATATTTTTAGTATTTGATTATATACCTTTTTATTTTCAATATTTAGACGTTTTTTTTTTAAAATGCTTTTATATTTTTTTAAAAAATATCATTTTATCCTATTCATTTTTATATTTTTATTTTCATCTGAACTTCCACATTAAATATTTTTTTTAGCACGGCACTGCCCAAAACCAAGAGAGAATCCGGTTATTTTTCTGGTCAACTAGATTAGCCTTGCTTTATAATTAAGCTTACCTGAATTAAGCCCTGCCTATGTTTCGAACGAGTCTGTATTTGAAACTAATGCCTGCCTCACTTTTCTTATGATTTTCTTGAATAAGGATTTATTTTTGGCTGGAGTTACAACTATTTCAGATACCCTGATATGGGCTATGTCTGAACTTGCCAACAAACCAAGCGTGATGAAGAAAGCTCAAGAAGAAGTTAGAAATGTAATAGGAAACAAACAAAGAGTTGCAGAAAGTGACACTAATGAGCATTATCTCAAAATGGTTATAAAGGAAACTCTGAGATTACATCCACCTGCTCCACTGCTACTTCCAAGAGAAGCATTGTCGAAATTCAATGTTAATGGTTATGAAATTCATCCTAAAATGATGATCCAAGTGAACGTTTGGGCAATCGGACGAGATCCCAACTACTGGGAGAACCCTGAAGAGTTCTTTCCTGAAAGGTTTGTGGATAGCCCAGTTGACTTTAAAGGACAGAATTTTGAGTTTTTGCCATTTGGAGCTGGTAGAAGAAGTTGTCCTGCACAGAATATGGGAACTTTACTGTTGGAGTTTGTACTAGCAAATTTGCTGTACTTTTTCAATTGGAAACTACCAAAAGACGTTCAACACATCAACATGGCAGATAAAGATGGTCCTAGTCTCACTGCACCTAAAATGGAAGCTCTCAAGCTTGTGCCTGTCGATTACCATTAATGTGTAGCCATTTGAAGAAGCATTTCTTGTACTCTTCAGATTTCGGCTGCATTCAAAGAAATTCACAACATTTCTGCTATTGTTTTGTTGTTCTTCCAAGTTTTTTTTTTCCTCTCCTTGTGTCCGATGATTGTAGCTTTTGGTTTGTTGGAATGAATGTAATATATCCAAATAAATGTTGTGAAAGTATTAATGTAACTGCTCATTCGACGTTCAGATTTTTGTGCTTTTGTGTTAGTAGGATATGGGTTGGTGCCATCATTGCAAGTGTATCAACCGGGCATATTAAGTAGCACAAATTCTATAAAAGTTCATTATAAAGGCATCTATTATCGATGTGAGTAAGGTCTCGTGGAAGTAATTGGTGTATTAGCTATGTCCATCAAACAAAAATTTATAAGCAGAAGTTAATGATATTGATGAAACTTGAATTTTGATCCTGATTAACTTTGAAATTTTTATCTAAATTGAGATATGTAGTTTATTTCTTCCTCTATATTATTGTCAATGTGGAGAATTCTTCTTCCTCTTCAATTCAATGAGTCAGTACTTCCTTTCTTCAATATTGTCCCTCTAGCTCTAAAAAGGAGTAGTGCCCCTTCAAACACTCGTTGGCTACGGAAAGACCATTAAGCTCTGTTTTGTTGCCTGCTTGAAGCAAGCTACAGACTGCGTGAAGGCTGTGCCCAACAAATTTCGGACGTTGCACTTCGTTAGTGGAGCATAAAATTAGAAAATAAAAATTGACGTTGGGGTAACGAGATTGCTATCGGTGACATTTATAAAATTGTTTCTCTTTAATTGATTTGACTTCTTGTATCGTGAAAACAAAGGTTTAAAAGTAATTTTAAAAAAAATTATCTTATTCTATTATAAATGTTAGTACCCGCAGGATCCGTTATTGTTCTAAAAATTAATTAGCTTAGTGTGTCGATAAAAAGGCAATGATATAATTGGTGTAGCCTTCAACTAAAGCTAGTTGGTTGAATTATTACCTCAATGTCGAAACAAAACATTTCGTACAAGCCCAAACCTACGCCATTTTCATTTTGCAATTATTGCTCCTCCACGAACAATGCTTGGTGTTGTATTCCAATTGATATCATTCATTACTTGTATGGATTTATGAATAGAATATTGTGAAGGAAAGAATAGGATGAATTTAGAAAATTAAACAGCTCACTTTTTTTTTTTTGCCAACAAAAGAAATAATTGTACTAAACTATCAGGAAGAGAAATAGACCAATCTGATGGCAACCTAGAATCCAACATTGTTTTGGCCATCCATTCAGCATGTCTATATTGCCTTTTTTTTTAAAAAAAAAAACTAAAAGGCAAATATTTTGTGTCGCTACTAATAATATATAGTATCAACATGAATAATGTATCGTTATTAGCTATAATTTATCAAAATGTTTCCCTCACAATACAAATAGTATCAACATGAACAGTATATCGCTGATAGCAATAACTTATTAAAATGCTCGTATTTGAATTCAATTATCTTTGTATCATCAAATAAATGGCAGGTAAAATTATAATTTTTTTTTAAAAAAATTATTTTTTATGGCAATAGACGTCCCTCTCGCCATCCAAACTAAAATTAACGTAGGTGAATCGATTGCATAAGTTAACTATGGTTCTCACATAGAGTCAATCAGCCACAAGTGAGTTGTATATATCCTTTACTGCTTTATACAATTGCAAAGGATCAGTTTCTGTTGAGAAAATTGACAGAGTTGGTGCAATGGAATTAATGTTCACAGAGACAAATAAAAAAATTATTACAGAAATAATTAAACAAATAAATAAATGAAAGCGGTTAAACTGGTCAAATAAATAATAATACATGACACTAATATTTTAACGTGGTTCACCTTTCGTTTTTGGGCTACGTTTATAGAGCAAACTCTAAAAATTTCTTCCACTATAAAATAGTAGTATTACAAAAGAGAGTCTTCTCTAGATCAATAATAGAGGTTATACAATAAAAGAGTTCTCACCAAAATAGTGACACACAAGATGTTTCCCAAACTCCAAAATAATTTTCTCACTATTTTACCACTCACCCGTTGAAAAAATATTCTCAAACCCACTCTCTCACACTCATAAAAGCAAACATTGCTTTGACTCTCACCTCACAAGCACACACAGAACACTCACAACTCTTTTTCCCGTACTTATAGTTTTCCCTTCAATTTTTCCTTACAAGCTCACTTCACCCGGCTCTTGTGGATCTCCATTTGCTCTCAAAAAGTTTTTCTCGCCAAAAACTTCCCTTTGCATTTCTTGAGGCTGCTCTCCCTGCCCAACTGTTTCTTCCTTTGTTTTGAATGGCCTATATAGGCCATGAGAAAAACTTCCCTTGGCATTTCTTGAGGCTGCTCTCCCTGCCCACCTATTTCTTTCTTTGTTTTGAATGGCCTTTATACAGGCCATGAGATGGATAAGAAAACAAAGAAAAAATAGAAAGTTTTCAACAATCGGTGCAGCAAAATGTGACTTTTTTTTTGACATGTGGGCCCATTTGAGTGCGGGACCCACTCAACAGTTTCAAACGTGCAATTGTAATAACCATACTGCACGGCATACTTTAGCTTCAGCTTTCGCAAGAAAACGACTCACTGCTTGCTTTCCTTGAAATCTCAGGCGATGTGTTAGCATTATAAGCAGCATCCACATATACTTCAATAAAATCCCTTGCAGGTGGTGTCCAAGAAGAACACAAGCATTCAACAGTCTGGATTCTATAAATCTTCACCTGCTTGGCTGCCAAATATTCATTAAACACTTTACTGGTAATCTGAATAGACTTAACAGGAACAATATTTGTATTTTGAAACAGAACACTATTCCTATCCTTCCAGATTACCCAGCCCCCGCATGCATTAACTTTGATAAGGTAATCGAACCAGAATTAAACAGCTCACCCTTTTTTTTTTTTAAATAACTTGTATTATCAAAGCAAGGAGCTTGAATTACAAGCAATATCATGGACTAATAACAAGAATTCTAGACAACTTGGCACTAAGAAAAAAATTAGTGAAATAAGACACCTAATCCCACTACCAGA
>CATIWM010008147.1:0-10043 GCA_949671775.1 Mallotus repandus | reverse complement strand
GGCATTGGTTATGGCTCTTTATCACAAGAAGATCCCTAAAACTTGCACTCCTAATCAAATGGTAGATTAATTGATAGAGAGCCCTCAGGGGGCAATTGTGTTCACAAATGATGATATACCCTTGGAGGGTAGAGATCACAGTAAAGATTTGTTCATCAAGGCCAAAGTAAAAGGGAAATCAACTTACTGTGTGATGGTGGACAACGGATCTGCAATCAACGTGTGTCCTCTAAAGATTCTAACAAAGTTATGATTGATTGTGGCTGACTTAAACCATCTAAAGTAGTCATCAAGGCCTATGATGATATGAAAAGGCCAGTTGAATGGACCTTTAGAGCCCTAGTCAAGATAGGACCTATAAAGGTTTGGGTTAATCTACATGTGATTGACATCCTAGTTACTTTTGTTATGTTGTTGGGAAGGCCATGGTTCCATCCCTTTGGAGGAGTGCCATCAACTATGCACCAGAGATCAAGTTCCCACATGAGGGGGAAGTGGTCATTATAACAGCAAAAACTGAAGCTGCTATAGCTGCTCTAAAGCTAGCCCCGAATGAGATTCCAGTCAGTTCGAGTTTCGAGGTCCGTGTGATTTATAAAGATGAGTTGAATCCAAAGATCGTGAGCATAATGAAAAATATGAACTTCATGCCTCGTATAGGGTTAGGAAAGAACCAATAAGGCCTGCCAAGGTTCATTGAATGGAAGACTATGATTTTGAACTACAAAGTAGGATACCAGGGTGATGATGCTTTCAAGGAAAGGAATAAAGATGGGACTGAGTCTGGGAAGGACAAAGAGGGAGTTGAACCTAAGTGGAAACCACTATGGGAAACCTTTGTGGAAAAGGGTTATGCTGGGAACCCCTAACCATTGATGATAGCCGAAAAGATGGTCCCTGGATTTGAAATCTTTGTTAAGCATATTGCTGGGATCCAAGAATCAGTTGCCAAAGAGCCCATAGTGGAGGAACTAGTACAGACTCTCGAACCAAAAAAGGACATCCCTTCAGCAGAGCTGAAGGATGCTGCAGATCAAAAGTGTGATTTTAAATCTTTTGTCTTTAATTCGATCATGGATGTCTTCTATGATGATTTTGAAATTTCTCTTGCAAACATGTTTACTACTAATGATTTTTTTTTCAAAGTTAATGTAATAGAATATGATTTTGCCTACTTCTGTGATGTGTTTCCTAACAGTTATTCTATTTTTGATGATCACTTCATGCATATGTTTGACATTAATTCAGTGCAAACTGAATCATTTAATTTAGGCACATGTGACAATCCTAAGAGTATACTTATTGCTTCTAATTTAACTCCTGATGAGAGAATAAAAATGAAAGAAACCTTAAAAAGAAAATAGAAAGTATTTGCTCAAGGTTACGAGGATGTGTTCAGAATTGAAAGGGAAATTATAGAACACAAAATCCCTACATATCCTCACATTACGCCAGCAAAGCAAAAAAAAGAGAAGATTGCTGCTAGAATGGGCTCTTTTTATCAAAGAAAAAGTGGAAAAGCAACTAAAAGTGAAGTTCTTGGAAGTAGTGGATAATACCCAATGGTTAGCCAATATAGTGCCAGTTCCTAAGAAGGATGGAAGGGTCAGAATGTGTGTAAACTAAAGGGATTTGAACAAGGCTTCTCCGAAAGATGATTTCCTTGCCACATATTGACACTTTGGTCAATAGTGCAGCCTCAAGTATGATGTACTCATTTATGGATGGTTTCTCAAGATATAACCAAATCATGATGGTAGTGAATAACAAGCTAAAGACTTCATTCACCATTGAATGGGGCGTTTACTATTGTTCGGTCATGTCATTTGGATTAAAGAATGCGAGAGCTACCTATCAGAGGATGGCTACCACTTTATTACACGACATGGTCCACTAGGAAATAAAAGTATACGTGGATGACATGATTGTGAAGTCTCCAACACGGGAAGGACACTTTGAAGCTTTAGACAAATTCCTAGCCAGAGCTGAAAAGTAAAATCTTATATTGAACCTGAAGAAGTGTGTTTTTGGGATAACCTCTGGAAAGCTGCTAGGTCATATCGTCAGTCAGAAAGGGATTGAAGTGGATCCAGATAAGGTTAAAGCAATCCGAGAGATGCCCATACCAAAGAAGGAGAAAGAAGTCAAATGGTTCATTAGACAATTACAATACATCAATAGGTTTATAGCTAAGCTGACTACCATTTATGAGCCAATCTTTAAGCTTCTAAGAAAAAATCAGCCGGTGATCTGAGATGACAAGTGTCAGTAGGCTTTTGAAACTATCAAGAGTTATTTGATGAATCCTCCTGTATTACAACGGCTAAGGCTGGGTAGACCTTTAATTCTTTATCTGGCGATTGAAAGAGAAGTAGTGGGTGCGATGTTAGCTCAAGAAAGCGATGGAAGAATTGAGCATGTCGTGTATTACTTGAGCAAAAAACTCATACCTTATGAGGCCAATTACAGTCTAGTAGAAAAGACATGTCTGGCTGTGATTTAGGCCACAAAGAAGCTCCGATATTACTTTCAGTCTTATAGGGTTTAAGCCATTTTGAAATACGATCCATTCAAATACCTCTAGTAGACTCTGTCACTCACAGGAAAATTGGTCAAATGCTTGGTTTTGCTCACAAAATTCAACATAGATTATGTGCCAGAGAAAATATTAAAAGGAAGAGTTGTGCCGGACTTTTTGGCTTAAAAATTCGGTGGATGACGGACAGGAATGGGAGTTGGAGTTTCCAGATGAGCACTTGGTGGCAATTGAAATCCAAACATAGAAAATGTACTTCGATGGGGCTGTCAATAATAAAGGAGCAGGTATAGGTGTAATTCGAATCTCACCAGAAGGAGAAATGATCCCGATGGTAAAAAGGTTGGAATTTGAAGTCACTAATAATCAAGCCAAATACGAAGCCTGCATTTTCGGTTTAGAAGCACTTCGGACCGTGGGGGCGAAAGAAGTTACAATATATGGAAACTCAATGTTAAATATATCTCCAAACAGTGGGAAGTGAGAGAAAATAAGTTGAGACTATGTTGGGACTATTCAGCTACTGTCCTATTATCTTTCACTCAATGCAAAGTTGTTCATCTACCATAAAAGGATAATTAGACGACAGACACGCTCGCCACTTTAGCTTCTACCTGGGAAGGAGGAAAACAGACAAAAGTCAAACCTTTAATTCTTGTAAAATCTCAAATTTCGTGTTACAAAGAGATAAGGGTGATGCTGATTAACTCCATAGAAAGGCCGTGGTTCTACAATTTACAACAATACTTAGAAACAGGGAAATTTTTTGAGGATCCTGATAGGAAAGAAAGGATGTCTCTCAGGTTGTTGTCTCATTAATTCATCAGTCATAATAGAATATTGTATAAAAGAGCGCCAACAGGAGTGCATTTGAGATGTGTGGATAAGAATGAGGCTCATAAGCTTATGGAAGCGGTTCATGAAGGAGTGTGTGGTCCGTATATGAATGGAACGATCCTAGCCAATAAAATAGCTCGTCAAGGCTACCTCTAGCTAGCAATGGAAACAGACTGCGTGAAATTTGTGAAGAAGTGTCATAACTGCCAATGATATGGTGATGTTAGCCATTTATCCTCTATGGAGCTTCAAGGGATAACTTCTCCCTGGCCATTCACAGTTTGCAGAATTGATATCATAGGGGAGATAAGGCCGAGAGCATTAAATGGTCATCATTACATTATGGTGGCTATCGATTACTTTTCCAAATGGGTTGAGGCGGAATCATTTGCTACTGTTGGATCAAAACAAATGGTGAGGTTTATTGAGAAGAATATAATTTTTAAATATAGGTTGCCTCACCATGTAGTCTCTGACAATGGCGTTCAGTTCCAGGCTGGAATGGCAGCTTTACCAAAAGAGTACAGGATTAAGCATCATAGGTCATCTCTATACAGGCCACAAACAAATAGTGCAGTTGAAGCTGCAAATAAGAATTTGAAGAAGATCTTATCCAAGATGATGGAAAACTACAGGGATTGTCAGATTATCTGCTGTTCGCATTATGGGGGTATAAGACCACTATCAGAACATTGATTAGAGTTACTATGTACTCTTTGGTCTATGGATGCGAAGCCGTACTTCCAATAGAAGTTGAGATTCAGTCACTGAGAGTTCTTATGGAGTCTAAAATTCTCGAATATCAATTGGTAGAGAGCCGATTGGCATAACTAATGCTTTTGGATGAGAGAAGGGTGAAAGCCATGTATCACTCCCAGTTGTATCAGAAGAGGATACCTTAAGCTTACAATAAGAAGATTAAGCTGGGTAAAATTAAATAGGGTGACTTTGTGTTGAAGTTGACTAGGCCGATCATGACGGATCAACTATGAAAATTCAAGCCAAACTAGGAAGGTCCATACCTAGTGAATAATTTATTCTCCAAGGGCGCTGCTATACTTTCAGACTTGGACAAAAATGAATTCAAAGAGCCCATTAACCTAGATAAGCTGAAGAAGTACTTTTTGTGAAGTCTTGCTAGGGAGGAAACCTTGTAAAGAGGCTACTTAGGCAAAAATAAGAGCCAGGAAAAAGGAAAAATTAAAAAGTCTTGCTGGATTGAAAACCTCAAAAGAGGTGGTCCAGGAAAAAATTAAGGACATAAAAAAGGAGAGAGAGAGAGAAAAATAGTCAGTTGGAAAGCTTGCAAGGGCAAGCCAACTGGCGAGAGGAGATGTATTCAAAGAAAAATGTATAGTCATTTTGTGCTTAAGTTAAATAAAACTGTTTGCATTTTTTACTGTTAAGCATTGCATTAAGTATTCATTACAAACTATTTAATTAAAAAGGGAAATTCTATCTAACAAAAAGCAAATAAAGATTAAGTTACATAAACTAATTTTGCTTTCTTTTCTTAAATTGAACACTTTATGTTTGGAATACTCTTGTCCTTCTATTTATCATAAATTCATCTATCTCTGTCTGTTGCAATTGAATCCACAACTTGTACTGGTCATCAGTGGACGGATCTCCATTGTAGTCGATGTGCCTCAGAATGGTTCTACCAGGCCAAGTTTCTACTAGGCTACCTCGAAATTTTTGGGAGAGAGGTCACCTATAATTAGCTACTTCTGCCTATATTGAATATAAAGTCGAACAGGGTTGTAAAAAGTAGCAAAGTGGAGACTGGCTATGGGAATACAGTGAGTGTAAGACCGAATAGTCACACGCTGCAATCTCCACTAGGGGCACATCCATTGGATCAAAGCATCAGAAAATGTAGCTAGCTAGCTCCACACATCTTTCGGAATAGGGTGAAGTCGTCGAGTACGAAAATGCTTGGCTTTGTAATGTATGATGTCTCAAGGAGGTTCTAACAACCTCAACTTCTCATAAAACCATGCCTAGGAGCAATAAATGGGTGGAAATGACGGTAAAGCGGGAAATTAAGAAGAAGGGTAGAGAAAGCTAACCTTAAGCAATAGTGGAGTCTCAAAAAATCATTTGGTTTCCATAAAATTGTCTAGTCTGATGATCGTTCTAGCCAAGATGAGAGGAAAAGTATTGAGACCCACTTCCACTTGATCCAAAATATGGAGAATCTTCGAATCACAGTTGCCAAAAAGGGAAACTAGCAAGAACTGAGCATACAGACAGAGAATGATCATCTGAGGCCAGTATACTTCATTGTTATCCATGGTTGCAACAACTTCAAAAAGAAATCTTATCAGAATTTTATTACCAAAGATGTGAGGAAGAGAAGCCTGAGGAGAAAGGTTGAATAGCCTGGCCATCTGATACTGAATAGAATGCAAATATAGGGTATGAACCAAAGGAACTATAATTTGACACGTAAAATCCAATTCAGAGCTTAGGATAGCTTCAAACTCCTCTGGCAAGGGGCATAACTCCACTGTGTTTAACTGGAAGACATGTTTCTGGGGATTCTAGAATTGAGCAAGAATATGGAGAAATAGGAAGTTGATCTTCCCAGCATGTATGGATCAGAAAACTGATAGATGAAATGGCTCTAATCTTGCCCATGATCTGCCATCTAAGTTTTTCAATATCAGTTGTAATTGTTTTAGCTTCTTTTAGTCATTTTGGGAGCGTAGAATGCAATTCATGAAGAGATAATGGAGGAGAAATTTGGAAGTAGGAAGTTAGGGATTTTAGAGAAAATTAGGGACTTTTATAGCTGCAAAATTCGGTGGCAGAGGCGATCAACCCTACGATGAGGCGACGCCTCTATGTGATGAGGCAATTCCATATCGCCTCTTTACAAAGAGGCAACACACCTCCAACAAATGCAAAATATTTTATTTTTGTTGTATTAATGCTGTAAATAGGATTCAGTTATTAAAATAGAAAATTCTCATGAATAAAATATCTCAACCAATTCAAGTTCAGTTTAATGAAGTTTAAACTCATTCTATTCAGTGCAAAATATGGAAAAGGCTAAAGTTAGTGATCAGTTTTAGCAAAATGATAACAGTTCAAAAATCATATGTGATCCTATTCTAACAGAATTTGAGAGAGACATCTACTCACTGTCTTTAGACTCATCACCTCCCTCATCAGTAGGATCACCCCCATCATCCCTATTATCATCCCCAGCCTGAGCAGCAGCCTCCTTCTCTCCAATGTGCTCCTCATCCTCGTCATCACTAGTCTCTTTCTTGTTGTCAACGTGGAGAGCAGCCAGCTGATGCTCAAGTGTCATGACTCTTGTCCGACTAGCTTCAAACTCATCCTATTAAAATATAAAGAAAGGTAAGAAATTATGAAAGCATACATACATTTAGAGATAGGTGATGAGTATTACTTTCAACTGATGGGTCGTGCTCATCAGGAAGTCCCGTTGAGCCTCAATCACTTGATACATATACTCTCCCTAACCTTGGGGTATTTTTAACAGAGTTTAATTATCATAATTAATCTTGTGTTAAGCTGATTTGGAAATAAAATTGCAAAAGGAAAGAACTCACATGTGTAGAGGCCTCCAAAACTAATACTAGCTCTATGCTCATATCCAGTGTAAAAAAACTGGCTAAATAACTCGCCTGAAGGCAGCCAGCATCAGAACATTAGATATGGAAGAGTAGCAAGCATACCAGCAACTACCTGCGAGCTAGAAATAGAGCTAGGAGTACTACTAGGAGGCGGTACCCTAGTCGAGGTACCCTCATCATGAGGCATAATACGAGGATGCTGGGATGGCCTCTCTTGCACAATAGGCCTAGGCCGGACAGCTGGTGCTCTAACTGGAGCTTGAAAAAGAAAAAGAAATAAATAAAAGGATATCTGTAGATAAAAAAATGTAAAGTCAAATGCTTAATAAAATCATTTGTTTACTTGGGATGTAGATCCGGGAAGAGGTACTCTCTATAAGAGATGAGTTCGTGAAAAGTCTATGTAGCGAGACTTCCACCTCTTGCAGTAATCATCAATATTATATCCCTCAATAGCCTGATCCAGCTCATCTCCCTCTAGTAGATGTCCCTAAAAAATCTCATGGGGAAGAGGACGAGGTGGTCGTCTTGCCCGGGCACCCCCACACCAAGCTCGTGTTCTCTCACTGAGGTACCATACCCTGCAGTTAGGTCCAAGGAGTAGCACCCTCTTTTGAGATAGAGGGACCGAGCGAAGCATTTCCAATGTCCATCTAGCCTGAGGACCCCACAAATTTGGGCATAGCTATAAAAACAAACGAGTAAGTGAGATGAATTCAATTAATAACTATGATACTAATTACAATTATATTGCAAGTACCATACCTCATCAGGCGTCAGAGTGTTTAGCCTCTCGCAGTGGATCTACACATGAGCGACGGGCCTCCTCCATGCACGACTAGCACCCTACCTTGCCATAGCTAGGAAGGGAGTATCATGGATGCGAACTATCCCAGTGACCAACTCTAGCTCCAAAGCCCAATCCTACAAAAGAATTGAAAAATCATTGACAAATCATGATAATAGTATCCAGAGATGGATCATATAAAAGAAAAGAGAAAAGGAAACATCAAAACAATATACTAGAAGTTGCAAAATTATCTCGCTCCTCAAACTGTCTCATCCATACTCTTATATAGAAAGACTAGAGAACAACTACCCCAATCTAATGTGGCCACCAAGTCTAGATCCCTCAGAGGTGGTAGAAAAATTAAGTCTATAAAACTGGCTGTGTCCGCAAAGAGAGTAGTGCCCAATAGATACACTAAGAATGCCCGCACCACCTGATCAATAGCCCGAGGAGCGATAGCAACTGCCACTCTCTACTGGGTATAATGACTCTTAATAGAGTTAATCTTGATAGTATGAGTCCCCTTCATGTCTGGGACTATACCGAGCTACCACTTAATGTAAGCGAGGCGATTTGGTGACATCCTGTGCTGGCTCGCGTCTAAAGGGACAAAATCTCCCATGCAAGGGATCCTAGTGACTGTAGCAAAAGAAATGAGGTCTAGAGTGAACTCACCAAAGATGAGATGAAAGGTGTGTATGGTATCGGACCACCTCTCCAGCAATGTGTGTAGAGGCTGGTAGTCAGTCCGCCCCTGAGCGTCCTGAAGAGCCAAAATGAAATATGAGAACCCGGTGTTGTGAATACGAGCCTTGATCCCGTCCGAGAAGCTGTCATACCAGATGCGGGTGCCACTAAAGTTCCCAGCACCTTTGAAAGTGTAGGAATTATGTTGTAGTTGAATAGGGAGTTAAATTATTGATTATGCACATAAAAGCCTGAGTTTTTACAAAGTACTGTCACAGAGCTGATCACCTCTATAAGAAGAGGCAATCGCCCCTTCGTAGGGGCATCGCCTGCTCCCTAGGAGGCGATCGCCCCCTGAAAGTTCACCTTGACACTGAAGAGGTCACCTCCTTCATAGTGATCGCCTCATCGATGAGGCAATCACCTCAACAAAGAAGCAACACCTCTTCGTGTTAGCAACTTGACATAATTCTTTGAATTTCTTCAATTTTTTCTGTTCAATTATGTACATTTCAATTTTCAATGATAAATACATGTTTATAAACAATAACCCGATGTCATATCATCCTATTTGCAGGGAAAAAGCAAGTAAATTGGTTATTGACCTCTCATGCAGCCAATCTATAGAGATAGGATCGCGTGTCCACCAAGAGAGGTATGTCATCCTCAATACTAAGTCTAAAACTATGTCGAGGATGTATTGGAAAAGGCAGGAAAATCTGGAGTCCATGCAGCGTCCATAGTAGAGAGAGAGCTTGAAAAGTTAGAAGGAAAAGAGAGGAAAAAAGAGAAAGAGTTTGAAGTAAAAGGTGATTTTGAAAAGAAGGGGAAAAGAAATATATATAGGAAGGTAGGAGGGTAAAAGAGGAAAGCTTTAAGGAGAAGAAAAGAAGTTAGGATAGGCCCACTTGATGGAGTAAGGCCCATTGATTGAAGGAAGCATGACCCACGAAGTTGGCATCACTAGTGGAACCTATTAAAAAAAATAAAAAAAAAGAAAAGAAATAAAGTTTTTTTAAAAAGATGAAGGATCACTACTTTGCTTCTTTGGTGTACCCCGAAATCTATATTGAAAAGTCAAAGTTTTTTAATCAAAGTATCAATCTCAAGAGCATCTGGTCGAGTTGTATCCTCGAAGTTCGCATCGTAAGGAGTGTTTGGTCGAGTTGTATCCCTGAAGTGCATTCTTTTATTCAATAGCGTCTGGTAAGGTTGTATCCCTGAAGTACGCATCATAAGTAGTGTCTGGTTAGGTTGTATCCCTGAAGTACGCATCATAAGGAGTGTCTGGTCGGGTTGTATCCCCGAAGTGCACATCGTAAGGAATGTCTAGTTGAATTGTATCCCTGAAGTGCATTCTTTTATTCAAGAGTGTCTGATCGGGTTGTATCCCCGAAGTGCGCATTATAAGGAGTGTTTGGTCGAGTTGTATCCCCGAAGTGCATCTTCTTTTTTACTTAGTGAAGTTTCATGTCAAAAAGGCTCGGGATTCACGTTTAACTATAATGAGTAACTGATCGGGTCAGGAAAACCTGAAGAACACGGTTACATTTCAGCTCTTTGTTTACTGAGTGAAGTTTTG
>CATIWM010008140.1:0-10046 GCA_949671775.1 Mallotus repandus | reverse complement strand
TTTGAGAGCTTTGATGAATGCTTAAGAGAGAATGAATGATAAACAAGTTTCTTAGCATTCAATAGAGCTCTTGGAGGTGTTTATATAGATAAACACTCAAAAATATAGCTGTTGGATGAATCAATTATGTCTCCAACGTCTATAAATGATTTATGTATATTCTAGGACATTTTTGCAGCTTTATGGATGCTCACGATCGTGAGGAGGAGGTTCTGGCTCGTGAGGAGGAAGATACTAGTCATTGCCTTTGAAACAAGTAAAAAATTCCCATTTTTTGCTATTAGGGGCGTGCTCACGAGCGGCTCACGATCGTGAGCATCACTGCCCAAAAGGGCCAAAAAGGATGCTACAGGAGGTTGCTCGTGAGACGCTCGTGAAGGTGCTCGTGAGCGTCTCTGAAGAAGATCGAATTAGCCTTAGATTTCTTCATAAAAGTTGTAGATAATTGTCTTATCTTTCCATAGCACGTTTAATCATCTCAATTGGACATCTGTAGCTCAAGAGATTACTCAAATACTAAGAGCTGCTCAGCTTAAGATGAAAGCTGCGTATGCTGACTTTGATTCAATATTTTCATATTCAAATGACCTTGGATTTTGACAAGTAAGCTCAATTCGGAAAGCTTAAGATGTCTACTTAAAATTTTAAGAATATCACTTCCTTATTTTAGATCTCTAAGAATGTTAAAATCTTCCTTGAATCTCGGAGGTCACATTAGCCCAAAAGCATGCTTTAACTCCATTTTGATTTGCATGATAGTCCTAGCTTATACACACTTAAACAAACATGTTAAATGCTCAAAACTAAGATTTTTAAGATCAAAATCAAGATTGATTATTGCTAAGGTCAACAACATCTTCTGAGAAACTCGAAATAGCCTTTTGATTTCTTTATCAAATAGCACAAAAGTAGCTTTTCCAGTGTGATCAGAATTTTAATATTACGAATAAGATATTATTATATATAAATAGTTGGTTTAGATATATGAGGTAATCTATACTCTGTTTACAGTTTACCTTGCAGTTGGGAACAATGACTTCTTGTTGTATTCATCGCACCTAAAGTTGCCGTCTTTACTTGTGATTTTGTTTTTTCAAATATCACATCCAATATAGCACCTACCGGGTGTGTTATCTATGGCTTCAATTTCAGCAACAACACTGAAGCTTTTCTCCTACATAAAGTGAAATAGAATGTTGATTATCTTTTTCTTATTGCCAAAATAATACATTATAAAGTTAGGATTATAACCTGATCTTCACTTTCAAATTGCATCTCCAAAATTTCATTTAGTGTTTATTTGTTGTTGAAAATTATTTGTTCTTAACTTAGTTGTTCATTTCTAAAGGATTGTAGAAGTTTCACTTTTTTGTCTTCATCCATGAATCTATAAGAGTGGGGAAAAAATGTAAGGTTTAATTTCCTCTTAATTTTTATTTATCATTAAATAGCTCACCTACGAAGGAAATAATCAGTTTCAGCTATTTGGAGGTTGTTATAGACTTTTGTCCCATTGGCCGAAGAGAGAAAAAGTTCACATGTTTAATACAATGAATGATTAGAGAGAAATATTTTTTAATTTTGTTAAATTTTTTAGATGTATACATACCATCAAATTTCTTTACCATCATCAATTTGATAATGATAATTAGTGGTCCATTGTCCTGGTAAAAAATGTCATGAGGAATTTGATCTATAATGTTCTTCTATAATACAACTCTAATTTTGATTCCACTAAAATCATTAGTTGGGCAATTATTATCTATGAAAGAATCATAAAGTATAAGTGAATATAGTCGATGAATAATTTTAAATTCAATTGATAAGTATTACTTACCTTGATAATTGATTTGAATATCTCTTTTTGGAACTTCAAATCCATTTGCAATAACATTCTCAATAAGTCCTATACCATTTAGCTTTCCGATGACATCTATAAGAGAGATGAATGTGAGTATAATTGTAGTTAAATAGTGATTTTAGTAATGGCTAACAAATGGCAACGAAAATGATAACAACCTATCAAAATGGCATGGCGATCACTTCTTCTTTTAATTTGCCCATACTTGCAAATTCAAACATATGTGAAGGGATGATTGGTGGAATGTGTTTCATATTTGTTATCCTCATTGTCAGAAGGAACATGATTTTGTTTTTATTATTAATAGGTCTATAAAAGGCAGCAGCTAGTATAACTTTGAAGATGTTAATTATGTGAACCTCACCTTCCTTTAAGAGAGGTATAAACTTACTGTGTAGTCTTTTTGTAACATAAACATGCATCAAAGTTCCCTGTTATGTATTAGAAAAAGGTGTAATAAGCTAAAAATATAGTGAAACAAATATTTAAAAAGAAATACCTTGTAATATGTACCTCTTCATCGACTAAAATCATGTTAATACTCATTAACTAATTATTAGCCTTAGGATTCATTGAGTCCCATAGTCTTGTAATTTGTACTCTTATTAGTTTTATGTTTTCTTTTAAAGGTAATTGGTGCAAAAGGTTATATTCCATATTTCAATAGAAAAGAATGTATTGAAAAATAGAGCCCACTTTAATTTGTGAAGAAACAAACTAGAAATGATAATGGATAGTGGTGTGTGTAAATAAAAAGTTATCGAAAACTATTTCCCTCTTTTATATATAGTTATTTTATTATTCAAAGAGACATCAATGGTTGGTTTTGGAGTTTTAAGCTGAGAATTTAAGGATGGAGACTATTGATATGTATTATGTGATAATAATAACTAAATAATTAACTTTGCAGGTGTTATGGGAATTGGAGAGTGGTTAATATGAATTAAAAGTGGGTAATATACAATTCAAAGCTGGAAACTATTGAGACGTATTTTGTAATAATAATAGTTATGTAATTAATTATGTAGGGGTTATGGCCAGTGAAGAGATATGCGTGTGCATGTTGTGTTAGTAGTAGTTGAATGTACGTAGTGCCTTTTGAAGCATTTTTAAATTTACTTATGGAGTTAGAAGATGAAGGTAGTATATAATTTATAAGGTGCACCTGAATTCTCTTCCAAGGTTCTATGCTTACATCAATATTTTAATCCAATAAGTCAGTTTTAATTCTTTTTTTAGTTACCATTTACAATCTATGTCCCTTTGAATCCTCTTAAAATCAAAACAATTAATCGAGGTAAAGTTTTGTAACAGCTATAAATGCAGAAAAGTTACTTTGTTCGGTCTTATGTTAAAAATCATATCTATTGATGTTAATGCCAATTTTCTTCATAAAGTGTAATGATCGAAATGAGTTGAACTGAGAGAATTTTTGTGTTGATGGAGAGGTAATTAAAAGCAACTGAAGTGGAGAAACTTAAAGAGTGGAGTGTTTTTTTAAAGACATTAAAACTCTCAGTGAGCATTGCAATTTAGGCGTTTCTTTTTTCACAATGGGAATTACAGGTCGTTGTGAGTCTATGATGGGATGTTAAGAAGCAAGTTCTTGTTTATTATAGGTGCTTTGGTTGGACTGTACGTTGCTCAAAATTATGATGTCCAAAATATAAGGAAGATGGCAGATAGTGGTGTCCTAATAGCTAAGCACGTGAAGGAAACATACAGAGAGCTCAAAAAGTGAGATGCAAAGGCATGAATTTTATAGTTCTTTCAAAGATGGGGAGGGTGCAAAAAAGAAGCTGAAAAGATTATTTTTAAACTTAGGATCCTCAGGTGGTAGTTGATTTTTTGGAGCGTCATTCTTTTTTTTTGTGGCTATTTTTATTTTATTTTTTTTGAAATTATCTTCCTGTCATTTGTTCTGTATTTATAGAGAGATTAAACATGAAAAAATCTTTTTATAATAGCTTTTATGGATGAGAATTTAGTAGTCACTTGCAATTTTTGTTTTATTCTACCTTTGATCACAGCTTTATCATATGTTCCTTTTTTTACTTTTTTTGGTAGCTGTATGAGTTATGTTTAGCACTGTATTTAATTGATTGGTTGCTTTTGACATTGTATTGCATACCAAACGTGTGTTAGAAAATATGCATAGAAGGTCATGATGCATTTAACTGCATATAAGAAGGTGGTAATGGAGGCATGAAAAACTGAATTGTGTTGCTAAATATACAAATTTCATATAAAGAAAAAACATTGTCATAGTAGGCATAGGAAAAATAAGGACAATCACATGAAACCATTCATAACTATATATTCTTGCATTAGGGTATATTATGCAACATATCACTTTCTATGGACTTTATATTGTTAGGAAACCATAATCTAAAAGGTAAAGTTTGTCAATGTAAACCAATTTATTTCCTCAGTAGCATCACAATCATCTTTAGTGCTTCTTTGTTCATGGCTAACTGATGTAGCATGGTTGATGACTTCATTTGAGCTGTAAAAAAATGTAAAATTAAATTATTGGTAGATAAGTAAATTTTAGGAAATAATTTTTATTGCAAAACCCAATTAAAGTAAAGTAATATACCTTCGTTCTTCTGTAATAAAACTTATAGATGGTTTACAAAGTCGTTGAGGAAGTGTTTGTAAACTCCTATCACTTAAGTACAACAATATGTTTGAATAAGGCAGTCTCTTCCATGCTTTGGAATTTGTATATTGTAAAATACTATTATAAAAAAAGGAAAAGGTATTTGTGTTATTATTTTGTAATATATATATAATAAACCAATTTGATAGACAAACATACTGGTGACTCTTATTTGGATTTAGTTGATAAGGTTGTCGAGAAGAAGTTGAAGTCTTTGAACAAATATCTTGAAAATTAAATATTGTTGATTCATGATTTTTACAATAGAAGGTTCATGTTCATTTTCAGGGTTTTGAAGCCATAACTGATTGAAGGTGAATGTTAATGTCTTTTGTGGTGTTTGATGGAGTAGGGATTGAAGGTTAACATATTATGGTTGAGTAGGGAAAGTATATTTTGTGGGGAAAGTATATTTTATGTTTCCGTTTGGTTTTCTTTGGTTTGGTTTAATAATTCTAAAATTTTGTAGGAGGACATGTTTTTTTTGGTTTTTAAAAAGTTTTGGTTATGATAAAGCCATTTATGGAGGGAAAAAAGGAATGTGTGGATTTCGTAATAGTATTGGAAGTTTAATAGTATCTTAAAAGTTGATTGATATTGAGACTATTCATATGTATTTTGTTATAATAATAACTCAATAATTAACTTTGTGGGTGTTCTGGGAAGTGGAGAGTTGTGTGTGTAATTGATTCATTATTATTGATCAAGTCAAGCCATTTTGCATTTTGCCATAGTTTATCATTATCATTTTTCTTTAACCCCATCATAACAAATAAACAAATTGTTTTCTTTTTCACCCATTTTTAACTATTAACCATAGACAAGTAATGAGTGAAAGATCTATATATCAATTTTTCCTTCAGAGAAATGGATAGTGGCATCAATTCATTTTTTATTTACTATTTTTTTTACTCTAATAAGTCATTTTAGTTGTATTTTTTTAGTAGTGCTGACTGTGGAAAAGTGGTGTTGATTGGTCTTATGTAAAGAACCATGTCTATTTGTTTACTTTATTTTTTTTAGCTTAATAATTAAATTCTATGAATTCCCTTCCAAGTCTCTCTGTTTCCAATAATATGTTAGTCCAATAAGTCAGTTTTAATTCTTTTTTTAGTTATCATTTACGTTTTATCCCTTTGAATCCTTTTAAGAAATCTGACCAACTGATGGGGACAAAGTTTTGTAACAGCTCTAAGAGCAGAAAAGTGACTGTGTATAGTCTTATATTAAAAATCATATCTATTGATGTTAATGTCAGTTATCTTTATAAAGTGTAATGCTTCAAATGAGCAAAACTGAGAGAATTTTTTTGTGTTGATGGAGAGGTAATTAAAAGAGACGGGAGGGCAGAAACTTAAGGAGTGGAGTATTTTTTTTAAGGACATTAGTGTAAACGGCAGGGTTTAGCACGTGCCCAAGTTTATTGCAACTGCGACACTGTTTGAGCTCAGGGCTCTAGGGAACACACTAACCACTGTCACAAAGACATGGTGTGGGGATGAGGAGTCGCCGCCCATGGTAATAACTGGGACAAATCGAAAGTGGTGGTAACTCAATTCTCTAATACAAGCTAGCACCACAACCAGGAGTTCTGGATACGGAATACCAACTTCTTTTAGTCTTGTGTTCATTTAGATTTATTTTATGAATTACTATCTTATTCTCTAATTACATGCAATTTCATTAAACCCTAATTGAACATCCATCTAACCTTAAGACAACCAATCCATGAAAAAACACATAAAAAATGCATTCAAAGCGCAATGCCCCTAAATCCAAGCTACATTTGATTTTAATTTAAGTTAACTAAATCTACATATTTTATTTACAAGTGAAATGGAACTGAAGGTGGGCCTACATTTTGATGATATTAATGAACTTAAATCTATTGTTTTTAATTCTAAAAGTGGGCCTAAGTCTATTAAATTTTAAAAGAAAAAGAAATGAATCAATGAGCTTAATTCTAGTTAATTTTAATTAAATGAAATGATCCTTAGTATACAAATTATGACGAAGGCTTTATCAATGAGCCGTGCTAAGTCTAAGTTAATTTTATTTAACTAGAAAATGGGCCTAAAGTCTAAATTGACCTAAATGGGCCTAAGTTATTTTTAATTAAATCTAAAACCAATTTTAAAACCTATTAATTAAGTGAGTTAAAACCTACACGTGGGCTTGGGGCCTAAAACAAATAAAAATTAAAAAACAAGCCCTAATAATAAAACAAACCAAATAAACATACAAACATACAAACAAGGATTTCTAACCCTAATTTAATTTACATACCACTTAAATTAATCTAAAGCCACCATTAATTTTATTAGGGTATTTATTAAATGGACCTAATTTACTAATTGATTTTTAAGTGCAGAAAATTAAAACTTCATTATTTTCCCCTCTACCGGGGCTATTAGAAAACTTTTTTTAAATGAAGTTCATGCAAAATCTTTTCCAGGAAAGAAAATTTTTTTTTTTGTTCTTTTTTTCTCTTTTCTCCGTCCCCTTTCTCTCTTTTTCTTCGTTTTTTCTCTGTTTTTTTTCCTCCTTTTTTTTTAATAAAATTAGGCTTCTCCTTTTATTCTCCCACTAGATAGAATATCCAGTAAATAGAATAGGTTAATTGGGATACATCATTATCCCGACTACAATTAATAGGATAAAACCTTATCATTCGGAAAGATAAAATTTACAAAGAGATTTATTTCTTTATTTATTTATTTTTTTAAATATATATTTTTTTGAAATTAATTTTTTGACCAATCAAATTTAAGAAAAATAAATAAAAAATTACAAAAAATCGTATTTTGCTGATCGGCAATTTGGATTTCCGATCGGAAATCCATTCTTCCAATTTTTTTAAAGAAAAATAAATTTAATTACAAAAAGACCCTTGAAAAAAAGAAACTTTTCAATTTAGTCCATAAAAAATGCAATCAAGCATTGGGATCCAAAATTCAAATACTAGAGACCTATTTGCAACAAATTTTCATCATTGGAGTCCTCTTTCGCATCCATACTCTAGTCATCCTGAAATTGGGTGCTTACAATTAGCAACTTATGGAGAGTATTGCAATTTAAGCTTTTTTTTTCCTAGCAGGAATTGCAGCTCGTTAGGAGTCTCTGATGGGTTTGTTAAGAAGCATGTTCTTATTTATTACTGGGGCATTAGTTGGAGTATGTTGAGAGCACAATATTTATTATTTATTTATTCTTTACCTCTGAGTTTGATGATAATTTTTGTGATATCTATATAACATATATAATATCCAAGTTTAAGAATTTTACTAGCTCATGTTTTTAGTGCCATGTGGCACTTTGCAAGTTGTATAGCAACCCCAACATTCTTGCTTACACTTGCTTTATTTAGTTTCATTTTCTTTTATGTTTTTTACACACCTCCTTTGGTTTCTTTTATCTTTTTATTCCTTAACCTGTTTCATTTCATTTTCTTTTATGTTTCTTGCCCACCTCCTTCAATTTCTTTTAAATGCTTTACCCACCTCCTTCACTTCTTTGCCCTACCTAGATGATTAAGAATCAACATTTAAATGCTTGAACCATTAGTTAGGATGACGATTAAGATTTAGAATTCAACTTTTTTTTGGGTTAATGTTTCCCCTACATTTTTGAAAACCAGTTAATCTGAAGAAAATGGATATTGCAAAGGAGCTGGCTCTTCTTTTGGGTGTTATTTAGTCTGCTCCGAGGTTTTATTCATTGATTTGTAGGGACCATTCAAATTTTGTCGATTGCATTAGATACTCTCTAGATGGCACCAAATTTATCAGTGTAAGCTCTAATAAGACATGCATACTATTTGATGGTAAGACCAGAGAGAAGATTGGAGAGTTTTTTAGAGATAGTCACAAGGAAGCTTTTATTTTGTTAGCTGAAGTCCATATGGTAAACAGGTAGGCCAATAGTTGCTGCAAGTGAGATTGTTCAGATTGTTTTAATTAGTATTATATTCTAAATGCACATTTCTCCAAGTGCTAATATCAACATCAACACATCCTTAGTGATATGGAAAAAATATTGTCTTTATTTTATTGTGTTATTAATTAATTTTTCTTCTTCAAGGAGGAAGCTAATTAGGATTCAAAGTGAAATCTTCCCAGTTAGCATACTATCAATTTGAAAATAATTCATATTTTTTTCCTGGAAAAGAGATATCTAAAATTGGTGTGAGAGTATTGTTCTTTCCTTCATGTCAATCTCAACCCAACATCTGTATATTAACATAAGTCACATATTTTGCCTCAGTTTAGTAAAAATCTATAAACAAATTCAAATTGAATTTATAAATTCTGCATATATTCAAAGCACTTGGGTTATGAAGTTACTTAAGTTCAAAATTTTACTGATATTAAAGACAAGGTGAGAATTTTGAGTCTCATGGTGTGAGTTTATCTATAAATTAATTCAGTTTCTCAATTGCATGTTTCATGTCATGTCAAAAAATTTTGATTTTACAGGTGATCAGACAAGCAAAACTACTTGGTGAGGATCCATTACCCTTAAGTAGAAGATATTGTGATCACTATCTTGATGACATGGACAATTTGTAGTGCCTCCATCCTACGCATCAACCACTTGTGATTGATCACATAGAACAAATAAAGGACATGATTACTCAAGTTTGCATGTTTTACTACTTAAAAACTTGAATACGGTGTTTTTAAGGGGAATGTGAAAGTTTAATTTGCTTTAATTTTTTACTTGACCACTGCAAGAAATATTCACACAACTTTTTAGCTGTTAAAATATAATTTTATGTGAAACCTGTTACCTTTCATGATCTCTCTAATGTCTGATGATAATATGTTAAATAGAAAAATTTCAATTTTAATTGTAGGGTAACGGATTTAGAATTTTCATGTTTGGTGACTGTTGTATTAAAAGGAATTTATTTATACAACAAAGTTAATAACGTTGTATTTTTATGTTTTATGATTGCTACACAATGACAATAAAGCTTGCACCATGTTTAAACTTTTGTTTCATTTTACTAAAATTCTATTGAACTATAAAGGATTATTTTGGGTACCCTTTTGTTTTCATGTAAGGCTCGAAGATTCATTTTGCTATGAGAGATTGAATATTGATAGTACGTGTTTGATGCATTGCCATTCAACCCAAAAAAAAGGAAAAAAGTAGAGAAAAGGACAATGCTATGACCACTGTAATGCGAATCATGAAATTCAGTGGCACTATGCTTCATATTTAGGTCTATAGTTGAGTTGGGTTTCAGTTGCTTAATAGGTATCAAATTTGATAATTCATCTTTTAATTTTTGTATCCATGATTCGGCTCTTCTCTGGTAGCTTTGCCTACTTTGTGGTTAAAAATAGATATATGTCAACATTTTCTACAGATCATCAAGAATGATTTTTCATATGTTGTTAAAGGGGACGTGTTCTTTACTGTTGATAAATTCCTATGCTATGGTCAGTTGTCTGACCAGGAATTAGAAACTAATAGAGCTGGTTAACACGTTCCTCTTGATGTTTCCTAAAAAAAAAA
>CATIWM010008121.1:0-28528 GCA_949671775.1 Mallotus repandus | reverse complement strand
ATATGCATGAAGTGATCATCACAAACAAAATAACCGTTAAGAAACACATCACACAAGTAGGCAAAGTCAGATTCTATTGCATTAACCTTAGACAAGAAAAAATCATCAGTATTAAACATGTTGGCAAGTGAAACATCAAGATCATCAGAGAAGAAATCTATGATAGAATTAAAAATAAAAGATTCGAAATCACACTCCTCCCTCTGATCCCCATCGTCCTTTAGCTCCATCATAGGGATGCCCTTTTCTAGTTCGAAAGTCTGTACTAATTCCTCCACCATAGGTTCCTTGGCAACTAATTCTTAGATCCCAGCCACATGCTTAGCAAAGATTTCAAATCCATAGACCATCTTTTCTGCTATCATTAAAGGTTTGGGGTTGCTAGCATAACCCTCTTCCATAAAGATTTCCCATAGTTGTTTCCACTTAGGCTTGACTCTATCTTTATTCTTCCCAGACTCAGTCTCATCTTCATTCCTTTCCTTAAAAGCATCATCACCCCGGTATCCTACTTTGTATTTCAGAATCAGAGTTTTTCATTCAATGAACCTTGGCGGGCCTTGTTGGTTCTTTCCTAGCCTCATACCAGGCATGAATTTCATGCTTTTCATCATGCTCATGATCTTTAGATTCAACTCATCTCATAAATCATACAAAACTTGAAACTCAGACTAATTAGAATCTCATTCGAAGCTAGCTTCAGAGCAGCCACTACAGCTTTAGTTTCTGCCGTTATGGTAACCACTTTCCCTTCATATGAGAACTTGATCTTCTGGTGCATAGCTGATGGTACACCTTCAAAATGATGGAACCATGGCCTTCCCAACAACACGACAAAAGTGACTGGGATGTCAATCACATGTACCCAAACCTCTATAGGCCATGTCTTAACTAGTGCTCTAAAGGTCCCTTCAATTGGCCTTTTGGTGTCATCATAGGCCTTGATGACTACTTCAGATGGCTTTAAGTCAGCCACTATCAATCCTAGCTTTAGCAAAATTTTTAGAGGACATATATTGATTTCGGATCCATTGTCCACTATCACATAGCAAGTTAATTTCCCCTTCACTTCAGCCTTGATGAATAAGGCTTTGATGTGATCTCTATGCTCCAAGGGCAGATCATCATTTATGAACATAATTTCCCCCTGAGGGCTCTCTATCAATGAATCTATCATTTGACTAGGGGTACAAGTTGTAGGGATCTTTTTGTAATTAAGAGCCATAATTAATGCCTCCCGATGGGCTCTGGAGTGCATAAGCAACTCCCAAACACTGGCGAGTGCTTTCTCATCTCTCTCAGCATCACTAGCTTTCTCATTCTGCTTTGTTTCATCATTTATTTCCTCCTTTTTCACTTCTTCGTCTGAACCCATCTTCTCTTTTCCTAGCTTTTCAGACTCTGCTTGTTCCTTTTTCCCAACCCTTCTAATCGTCTAAGCTTGAGTTTTCTTTCCCTTGTTATCTTTCGATAGATCAACCCATCTTTCTTGTTCATCATCGGAGCTCTAAATGTCTAAAATATTTACATTGAACTCCATAGGCTGTTCATTTGGATTTAGGTTTTGGTGGTGTGGGTGTGGAATTGATGAAGGAATTAAGGACTTGTTCCTCTATCAAGCCAGTGTTTATCATAAGCATGGGTGGATTTGGTGGTATTACATTATGGTAGTTGGGTAGAGGGTTATTTCTGGTGTTTAATTTTCTATTTTCAGGGTCCGTTATCTTGCCTAAATCGATTAAATCTTGAATTTTATGTTTCAAAAGGATGCAGCCATCAATGTCATACCTAATCATTTGGTGATATTTACAATAGAACTTTAGGTCAGTATTTGGGAAAAGTGGTCTCTGAGGTAGAGGTCATATCAGGTTGTTGTTAGTAAGCTTCTCTAGGACTTTAGAAAGAGGTCTTCCCAAATTATAAAACATTCGGCGTTGTGCGAAGGCATTGATTTGAACATTACTAATCGGTCTAATCACACTACTAGATTCGGTCCCCTCTCTACCTACAGATCTTCCGCTGAAGAATTTCTTATCATGCGCTAGGTCTGACTCTTTCTGTACCCTAAATTAGTGCAGCTCCTCAAAATTTTAGATCCCAAGATCCCTCAACTTCGTTGAAAGCAATGGGACACAACCTTCTATCACTATTGTCAGCTGGTCAGATTCTGCCAGTCTGTGCTTCATTTATGATAACTTTTCCCTCCATCTGGTCAAGTACTCAGTGAAGGGCTCGTTGAACTTCTACTTTATGTTCTATAAATCTCGCAGAGACACTTCTATTAGAGCATTCAAACCATATTGCTTAATAAATGTAGCACACAATTCTCTCCATTCACTCTGCACATGTGGTTCCAAAGTATAGTACCAACAGATTGGACCATCCTCCAAAGAGAAGGGAGATTGCTTAACTATTTGAGGCTTGGTCAATTCTGTTGCTTGCAGATAGGTCACATACTGCTTTAAGTGCAAGTGTGGGTCATCAGTTTTGGATACTTTTTCATGTCCGGGAACTTGAACTTTTGAGGTAAAGGGTCCTTAGCTTTATCTAGATCAAAGCTAGTGTAATCCATCGAGGCATCGATCCCTTTCTCTTTCATTATCATTTACATTTGAGACACGATCTTGGCAATATCTTTGGCCCAGCCTGGCTTCTCTACATTTTTTATACTATCTACCCTTTGTCGAATCACAGGTTTTGCTAATAAAGTTTCCTGGTCATCTTCTATTTCTCGCCTCCCCGGATTCTTAACATCAAGATCAAATAGTTATGGTGGAGGTGCTAGTAGTTTCTCTCTGGTTGAACTCATCATCTCTGCCATCATCTCTTGCATGATTGTTCTGGTCTGTTCAGCCATTTCTGCCTTAAACTGTTTAGGATCAAAACTTAGCGATGTTGTTTCTTTCGACATTCTAACTAAACGGCCGGTGTTGGAGCATTTCCAAGTGAGTGACTGATTTAGATCTATATCTGCAACCACCACGGGTTAGAGATATGCATGATGTGTATGCATGATATGTAAGTTTATCTTCACATTTAAAGAAAAAAGCATATATTTTATTTATATGTAATATATAACAAGACAAAAGCTCTTCTAACGGTATCTCCACCCTCATTTCTCCCACACGCACATTCAATAGTGAGTTCCTTTTCCTAGGACTATTGGTCGGGTTTCGATTATCAACAGTGGACATCAAAACCGACGTATGCAAAAGAACTCTCAAGACGAGGTGAATAAGAAGCAATTCCTTTGAATAAAGCCAAAGTCCATTTTAATGGATTTGCAACCACCATGGGTTAAAGATATGCATGACGTGTATGCATGATATGCAAGTTTATCTTAACATTTAAAGAAAGAAGCATATGTTTTATTTACATATAACACATAATAAGACAAAGCTCTTCAAGCAGTATCTCCACCCTTATTTCTCTCACACACACATTCAATAGTGAGTTCCTTTTCCTAGGATTGTTGGTTGAGTTTCGATTAACAACAGGGGACATCAAAATCAACATATGCAAAAGAACTCTTAAGACGAGGCGAACAAGTAGCAATTCCTTTGAATAAAGCTAAAGCCCATTTTAATAAGCCATAGTGGGCACGAAAGGCCCAACTTTGGCATAGTCCACTTGTAAATTGGCTCAGTCTTTATTGTAAGGATCACTAAATGGCATAAATCACACACACTTGGAAAAATCTTAGTGGAAGTTGCTAGGTCATTATATGAGTTGAGTCGAGGGTAAAAAGCTACGACTCCTATAGCTATATACATCCATTACATCTCCCACTCAAGGGTCCGTGCGATGTGGATAAGTATGTGCCATGAGTGACAATAACTGAATACTTCACAACCAGGTTTGAATAAAACACAAGTAGCGAAGCAAAGACTATTGTCGGGTTATTTGGGATTGGTGTGCACACTGTGTGAAAATGTATCGTGAATGTAAGAAATGCAAAGGAACTAAAGAATTAATCAAAGATGATAAATTACAAAACACTAGAATCAGTTTCTCTATCCCCAGTGGAGTCGCCACTGTAGACAGCGGGGTTAGTCGCGCGCCCAAGTGTTTGGCAACCACAACACTGTGCAAGCTCAGGGCCTGCTAGGAAATACATAATGGGCTTAGGACCCAAAATGGACATGGAGTAGCCACCCGAATGAAAGTCGGGATACACTATACAGCTATTGGATTCCACGGAGGTCCCCATAAGCTGTCATCAGAGATTGAGTTCGAAAACTGGATATGGGCCTTTGAATGCCTACCTAACCTTGCGGTTGGCCTCTATGTGTGTTTTGCATTTTATTACCTTTAATTATTGAATTATTTCCTTGTTATTTATTGATTGCAATTATTTTTTATTTTTACTTTAGCTCAGGTTTGCACATTAATCCCATTTGCATACTTATTACCTCAACATTTAAGGCAAATAATAATGAATTTACAATCATACATTCAAAAAAAATGGGAAAGGATTAGGGATTACAACGCTTTATACATTTACAATGATAATGAATTTAAGTAAAACCTCTCAAGAACTAATTAATACACTAATTACTTAATGATTAAAAATCACTGAAAAATTCCTACAACAAACAGCGATTAGTTTCATCTCAAAATAACAATTTCATTTACAAAAGAATGAATTTAATTTGCATAAAATAGGCATGAGTATTCATCTATACATGGATTAATTACTCAAGCATACCCAATATCATGGCAATCTCATGCAATATTGAAGATACAAAATAGTAGAAACGTATCAGAAGTCGAAAATAAACCAAAAGGATACCAAAAATGAAGCAGACTTGTGCAGGACTCTTACAAGGAGGCGATCGCCTCTTCAAAGAGGCATCGCCTCATGATCAAGAGGCAATTTCAAATTGCCACATCAAGAAGAAACAACTTCTCATTGAAGAGATGTCGCCATTGCAACAAGAACTCAGAATTTTACATCCTTCTTAATTTCTAAGCAATTCAAGCATACATGCAAATATGTATAAACCAACAACTTAAAACTCAATAATTCACATGTTCAGGCCATCAACATGATATCAAGCAAGCAATAAACATAAAACAAGTGCAAAAGTCAAGAGTTTGATTATTTTTATAGAAAATAAGCAACTTAAATCTTGAAAACAGTGATTCTCACTAAATTTGGACAAGTTTGATGCTCCTAACTGAGCCCTCAAAGCTTAGTTTGCTTGGTTCTGATGTGTTGAGTGCAAGATTTTTTCTCTCCCTTCTCAAGAAATTCCTCTTAAGCTTCAATCTCTATTCTTCTTCTTCTTCTTCTTCTTTTTTTTCTTTTCTTCTTCCTAGTTTTTTCAAAAACGTTTTTCTTTTCTTTCAGAATGGCCTCCTTTTATTTTTAGTTCTAAACTCCTCCTTAAGTCTCTAACCCCTTATTTTTAAATTTCCCAAAAATTAAGCCTAAGACAAAATACCATAATTTCCCCCCATTTTTCTAGATTTTCTTGCCTTTTCCTGCCCCAAAAATCATGTTTTTACGTCCAAAATCTCCAGGTATGCGATATGGTGGGTCCTTCACTACTTAATAAAGCCATTAATGGCATTAAATGCATACAGAGGTCGGTTACATAGAGGCGTCGCCTCTTTGATGAAGCGTCACCTCACCGAAGCCCAGGGTAAATAAGCATCGCCTCTTCAAAGAGACGATCGCCTCTTCACCCAAGCCTGACCTAGAAAGGCCTGGGCCTAGGTCCAAAGGCTTGAGTTTGAGGATTCAGGCTTAGTTCCAAGGTTTTGGGCTTGATTTTAGAGTTTCGAGCTCTCGGGTTCATTTTAGGGAAGATTTCGAGTCCCTCTTATACCTAAAACTTGTATTGTCTCATCATCGGGCTTTTGTTGCGGGCCTATCAAACTGAGAGTGTCCACACTATATATTTGTAATTTTATAGTAAAATATTAATAAAAATATAATCACAACTATTTGTTTAGAAGTCATTAAAAGTTAAAATTATGAAATAAATATTTTAAAAATATCAAAACTTAGTATTTTTTTTAAATAGTTTAAAATACAATTTACTAATTAATAGAATAGTTTCTTATTCAATTATAATATTTGCAAAGTGTTAATTTTTTTAAAATAGCTCTTTTCATATTTGAAAATAATTTAATCATATGGATTTGTCATTCCTATGAATAATCTGCAATAATTATTATGTTATTGATTCAATTTAATTTTCTTAGATTTTTTCCATAATTGAAAACCAAATGAAAAATCTAGTTTAAAAAAATAAATCGTAACCAACTTTTCAACATTTTAAACCACAATATTTTATTTGGATTGAATTGGATTAATTTAGTTTTGTCAATTTGAAAAAATTTTTATAGCTTCACTAATTATTTTGCAACCTTCATATGTAAATAATACTCAAGTTTTAGTTTTCACATTAATATTAGTAAGAAATGCAACAAATAATGATAATGTTATTAATTTATAAGTTAAACAATATATGATTAGCTTGATTAAAAAGTAAAAAATAAAATAAAATAAAGGATAAATGGAATATAGAATATACAAATAGTTAGATTTGCAAGATTAAAAAGAATAGTAACATCAGTAAGGTTTCATGTTCTAACAAATTATTGAAAAGTATATAATAGGAGATAAATAATTGAAGAAAAATAATAAAATTAAAACTAATATTGAAATTGACAAGAATGGATATGGTATTAGAAAACGTAAAAAAGCCCTTTGTCAAATATATATTAAATTATTATTTTTGAAATAGAACTTATATAGAAATAAATCATAAATATATTTTTACAAAAATTAACTTAATTCAACATCTTCACACAATTTAATAATAACAATATTTAAAAAAGAAAAATTGCATACCCACATCACAACCTGGTAAAAATAAAAAAATTAAAACAAAATAAGAAGTTAGTAAAATATTATATAACTAGTAAAAGTAATTAGAAAAATAAATAATTAGTACACCTAACAAAAGAAATATCAACATTAGTAAAAAAAAATAATCAATCAATCTAATCTTTTATTTGTTTAAAAAAATATCTTCTTTTACGCATATTTGGCATAAAGAATTTCAAAAAATTGAATATACATATAATTAAGTTCCAAAATTCATATGAAACAAATTGAAAAAGATATGAAATAAATTGGAGAAATTAACTTAATATGAACATATATTTTTAGATAAAGTTATTATTTTAAAAAAATATATTTTAAGAAATAAATGTTATTTTTAAAATTTCATTAAGAATAATATTTTTTTATTAAATTGTTAATTTCTTCTAAAACTGTTAAAATGATTTTATTAATTTCTATTAATGTTTTATTTAAAAATATTATTATTTTGTATATTTGAACTCCCAAAAAAATTAGAGAAAAACTATTTTAAAAAATAAAAATATTTATTTGTTACTAATTTAATTTAGAGTTTTGAAAATTTTAATTTTAATTTTTTTCTAAAATTTATAATTTACTCTTACGGCTTTTTTTATCAATTAACTTATTGTAACTTTCTAATCTAACTTAAATTAGAATTTTATTTGTAAAGTTTTGAGGATGAATTTTCTTATGATATAGTTAACCACGTTGTAAATTAATCAATTGTAACTTGGGCTCTTCTATAATACCTTAAAGATAGGAACACCATAAGAAGTAGCTTGTTTCAAAATCATTTTATAAAGTAGCCCATTTCAAAATCATTATATATCTTCAATCTTCAGTGGAGCCGCCATTGTGAGTGAGTCAGAGGTGTTCGAAGATCAAAGTAAGATGCGACCTTGACACTAGAAAGAGAATCAAATATGCCTTTAAGGATGAAGCAAGAATCCATTTAAAAACTCAAAAAAATCTCGTGTAAGTAGTCACCACCCAATTGCTCAACAAATTAGAGATAATCTCGAGCTTAAACAAAAATCGTCCTCTAGATAAAGATACTGGGTTCAGAACATTTCTACTTAGCTACATCTTATTAGTTGATACCCATTACACTTTTCGCATTGCTCTAGTTTCCGTATGACAAAATATATACAAATACACACCCATCCATCCATAGCAATAATAATGAAAAGCATGAAGAAAAAATATAATTACAACTATTATATGACTTTTTTAAGTAAATACATTAAAAAGAAAAAGGTGCAAAAGAATAAAGCTAGGCCTAAATTTAATAAAACCTTGGAAACCAAATGTTATCATAACAAGATTTATGTCATGCGCTATCTGCAGCATCCAAAAAGATAAATGTAATTAAAAAAATAACAAAATAGTAAAGCAACGATAGAATAGTACCAAAAAAATGTAGAAATAGTGAAAAATGTCATTCACTATGGAAGATAATCCTAAGACATATCAACAGTCTAAATATAGCAAATCAAGTTAAAACATATTCTATCACTAATTATTGAAAAATCAAACTTATTCCAGTCTAAATTTTTATTACTTTAACACTTTTAAAATTAATTTTACAAAAATTAATTAAATCATAAAATTAATTTTGTAAAAATAAATATCAAAATTTTAAGATTTGATTTTCTATGGTCAACCAAATTTTTTTGCTTGATAGTATGTGGCCAACCTATATCATTTTAAACTCAATATATATCATTTTATGATCAATCAAGTATCATTTTATTATGAATTTTCTATAATACGGGAATATTTAGTAAAATATATACTCTTTTGTCTTTTTACTTGATATTTTGTGATATTGTGTGGTCAACTACTACAAAAATGAATGGCATTTATATTCCTTGCTATATTTTTTATTTAGTATTTTATATCCAATTGTATATTATTTTATGATCCACCATATATTATGTTTTAGTCTATTAAAATGATGATATTATAATTATAACTTGGATCGTTAAAAAAAAGTTTCGTTAGAAAAATATTATCAACTATGAAGTAACATTTTCTACAAGTTGTAGGTCTTCTTTTTAATTTCAATTTAATGGCCTATAATTTATGTCTGAATCTAATGGCTAAAAAATTAAAGGCATCTATGCCTTCAGGGTATTGTAGAAGGCCCGAGTAGCCAATGGAAAAAGTAACATGATGAGTGTTAAAATAAATAAGGGTAAAATAATAAAATTGGTCATTACAATATATTTTTCACCCTTCTTCCCTTATTTTCTCTTTAATTTGAAGAGTTGAGAGACAAGATGAACGGCAAAATAAAATGAACTTTCCTTCTTTTTCATATTTTTCCTCCACTTTTCAAACAAGAAAAACTAGGAGCTGTTTGGTTTTGGAAAATATTTTTTATTTTTCTTTTCCTTTTCCTTATCCATTTTCCAAAATAGAAAATAGAAAAACAGCAAATTGATTTGTTTGTTACTTTTTCATTTTGCAATTATTTCATATTCTCATAATTTTTTAATCGAATTTATTATAATAATTTTTTACTTAATATACTAATAATTATTGTGATCTATATGCTAGTACTTAATATTAAATTTATTTTTTATACAAAATTTTTAATCATGCACATTTAAATAATTTCAATTTGAGTCATGAGACTGTGTTGGTGGTGAAGGTTGTGGTGGTGGTGGTGGAGGTAGTGGAGGTTGTTGTGGTGGATGAAGTTGTGATGGTGGAGGTGATGGAGATTGTGATGATGGTGGAGGTAAGGAAGGTTGCGGTGGTAGTGGTTGAGGGAGCGGAAGTTATGATGGTATTGGTGGTGGTAGCAATGGAAGTTGTGGTGGTGGTGATGGTGGAGGTGGAGGTAGTAGATGTTGCAATAGTGGAGGAGGTGAGAAAGGTTGTGGCGGTGGTGGTAGTAGTAGTACCAGAGGTTGTGATGGTAGTGGTAATAGTAACGGTGGAGGCAGCAGAAATTATGGTGGTAGTGGTGGTGGAAGCAGAGTTGCGGCAGTAATGGTGATTAAGGAAATTAAAATCATGTCACAATATTAATTAGAAAATATGAAAATATCTTTTACTGACTTTTTAAAGTGTTTTATAATTTAAAAAATATTTTTTTATTTTTTTAAATTAAAAAATATCATAACTAAACAAAAAAATTTATTATATTTTTCAATTTTCTTGAACTTGAAAAACAAATTAAACAAAAACTTTTATTATATTTTTCAATTTTCTTGAACTTAAAAAATAAATTTTATTTTTTAAAACTAAATAGACTCTATATTTTTCTCCTATATTTTTCCTAAATATTTTCTATCCTCCTCATTTTTTCTTTTCCAAATATAATGTTGGTGTCTAATCATTTTCTTCTCAAAAGAAGAGTCAATTATTTGTTTCATGACATGATAAAAAGTGAATTTAGAGGCTATGAATCAATGTCAAGATATTGCTAATTGAGATGGAGTTCAATGCTTATGTTTATTTATTTTAAAAAAATAAAGAACGTTAATTTTCAAACTTTCATTAAAATATCGTTGCAGTATGGAAAAGGTGAATTTAGTTTTTGAGAGGAAAAGGGCATGGGCATTTGTCATAATGGCATAATTCAAACCCATTTAGTTAGAGTTAATTAATGGGGATAGGGTGTTTTACAAGAAATGAATTTGTAATTTTAATAGGGCATTTTCAATAAATTATTTTCTTGACCCTCTTAAATTTCAAAAGTAAAAACGTATTTCTCTTGGGTTGAAGCATGTGGCATGTGCCAATGACCAAAAACTGAAGACCAAATCAGACGTGCACAAAACAAATAAATGGTTGAGAGGGTCCGTAACCAATAACCATAACCATAAAAGCCGAATGATTTGGTGGGTAGATAACACATATTTGGCATGAACAACAAACCACGGAGTGGACGTCCTTCAACAACATTGTGTAAAGAAAAGGACTATTTCTTGTTTTATGTCATCAGTGACAAGAAATACCCTTTGTCATTTTTTATATCTTTCGTTAATAAGAAGAAATACCCTTTTTTCCTACAATTTAAATCGAACAAGTTAAAAGTTTAAATTTTAATATCCTACGATTTGTTTTAAAACTTAAATCTACAAGTAATCTCTTTGTTTTTTTGTTTTGTTTTGTTTTTTTTTTTTATGCTTCAAAAAGGCCTACGCTACTAGGGCAGAGCACAGAGTTGAGAATAAAAAATTTCTAAATATTTTGAATTTTAGATTTCTATTCGTAAAGAGTTTTGGAGCGAAGATTTAAAATTTTTGTCTAAAAATTTTCATAAATTAAATTTTTAGAAAATCTAATTTACTGCAAAATAAATTTAATAAATTAATTATTAATATATTATATATTTTTATTATGTTCCTTTTTTTTATATATAGGTCATTTAGAGACTTCATCTTAATATTTACATTACATGATTTGAACATATATGATACATCAAACAATATTGTTGTTATTATTAGTATTATTATTATTACTATTATTATTGTTATTGTTATTGTTATTATTATTGTTGTTGTTGTTGTTATTATTATTATTATTAAATAAGTATTAAGAAAAAAAATTATATTACAATTTATTATTAAAGATAAATATAATTTTCAACATAGATTATATCATAATATAAGAATTTCAAAGTCAAACCAAAATAATTTTCAAAATAATTGAACTCAGAAAATGTTAAACAATTAATAAATACTTTCAACCTAAATTTTTAGCCCTAAGAATTAGTATTAGGATAATGACCAAATAATATGCACCCACATATCTAATTTTTTTGACAAACCCACATATCTAATTTCATTATTATAACATTATGAAAGCTATACATATGCTTCCTTTTTAGTGGGAGGGTTCACCTCAAAATTGCATTATTCGATCATCCACTGGAATATCTGGGCAGTTGGCACATGATCAGACAAATGTGGTGGCCCAAGTTTTCTTTGACGATCAGACACCACCAGAACAATTTCTTCCCTATTGCCTTTAGCTTTTATTGGCCACACCAAAATGATATTTGATGTTGAAGAATAACCAATTTTTACGCCTGACATGACATCAAATAACTTCATGAAATTGACATTTTTGACAATCAGTTTCATTTTACTTTATATTGTTAGAATTTAACGTCCCATATTGGTTCATTTTTAGGCCTCACCACCTAACACTTTAGGTTTTTTTAATGGTGTTGTTTTTACTTATGTAGTATTAAACCCATTCTATACTTATTTTTTTTTATTATTGATATTTAGAATTTATTAAATTTTAATTAATTTAGTTAGACTTAGATAAAATTATAAAAACAGTAAATATTTTTCAATTCTATATTTCAGTTTTTATATGCCTATCACTGTTACCGTATGTCAATTGGGAATATTAGAGTTAAAATTCCTATATTAGTCAACATTTAAATCTTTCTATCTAACAATTCAAAAATCTAACTAGAAAAAAGCGATTCTCGATATTTTTTTAATGATTTAATAACATATGATATGGTGATTTAGAGTTTATTTGATTCAAATGAATTCCACAAAATTTTATGAAATTTATTTGCAAATTCAAATAAATATGTTTGGTTTAAATAAAAATTTTATAAAATTTATTTTAAATTTCAACTTTTTAATTTTATGAAATTATTTAAAATTAAATTAATTTTTATTAATAAAATATATTTTATTTAAATAAATTCTATTTGGAATTCATTTAGAAATAAAATGAATTCTTTAATGGAATTGAACCAAATAAAAGGTTAAGAATTCGAAGAGAAAAAAAATCATATGAATATACATATTATTTATGTTTTGATAGATTATCAAGCAGAAAATATATTTTTTTTAAAACACAAATTAAATATTTAAATATCTTTTCCTTGAATTCAAATTTAGAGAAATATTAATAATAATTCAATCTCCAAAACTCCTCTACCTTAGAAGGTGGATGATCATCTAAAACAGATAAGTTAGGATGTGACATTTAAATAATATTTTCTTGGATAAAATTGATTGATTTAAACTTTCTCCAAACCTAATCTTTTCTATCATGGGGTCGAGTATTTTGTGTTGGATATTAATGTTCTGAATAGAACATCAAGTGACAGTTTTAAAGATCATCAATTTACATCAATAATTATTAAAATCAGCTGGTAGAAAATTATTTTTATTTAAATGATATCTCATATTTGAACAATAATTATACACAATCATATTAAATAATTATTGAAAAAGTTTTATAATTCTTACATTCTATTTAAATTAAATTAAAGTGTATTAATTAGCATTTAATAAATTAAAAATACTAGTTAAAAATATATATATACATCAATTTAGATGTTAAAGAGACAAAGCCCCCTTATGTGCTGACAGTTTTGCAATAATAGGTGTTGCTTCCATTAATTCCAATACATTATTGAACCACCATATATGTATTACTCTAGTGGGTCATGTGTTGTATGATATCAATCCCATATTATTGAAAAAAAAGAAAAAGAAAAATTACACTTTTCCTCGTCAGAATATTTTGAAATAAATAATTACTTGCATTAAAATAAATTTTATATTCAGCTAATATAACTAATAACGAATGATTTTTTTTCACGATTCATTTTTAATACCTTCATACATATCTATACACGTATGTTAATTTTCGTACACATTTATACATCTATATATATATTTATGAATATAACAGCAGTCGTAGTAATACTAATGAAAATGATAATATGCATTGCAAATTAAAAAAAAAAAATTTGAAATTTTTAGCTTCTATCATGCAACAACAATTCCATCGTCGGAATTTCGGTGCCATGGCTTGAAGTTTTCTGTCTTTTTCTGTTTTTTTTAGTTGTTATTGAGACGGTGGAATGAATAATTTTTTGAACAATAATTGGTGATTATATCGGAATACGCTCTATGTATATATATATCTATCACGATATCTACTTTTAATCGCCAATTGTTGAGACAGCAGACAGTAGAATGAATAATGATGCAAGGTTCTTTTTAATCTCTTATTTTTCTTTTCGTACAGTACATATTGATTTTTATGATTGTGGGAATAGTAATTGTTGGTTGGTTTGTATTGATTCATTCATGTTAGTACCATAAGCATGCTGATTTTTTTTTTTAATTGTAAGGGTTAGATTTTTTTAGCCAATTACATTTGGGAGAAAAATGTGGGTCTTGAATTCGAAATCTATTATAGCAACTTGACAATTTGGTCATCAAGCTAAGTAAATAGATGTAAAATAAAAATTTTGAGATGAAGTTAATCAAAATGGGAAAATTTTAGAGGCGAAAGTATATATTTAGCCATTTAATTATCAACTGCAGTGCATGACACACAATTTTTGACTAGTTTAAATAAATAATAAAGTGGGGAGACTATTAATTTTCACACGCTATCATTAATATTTTTAAAATGTAAACCTAAATATCTCCATTTTCAATGTCTATAATTCCCTACACTACTAGAATAATAAAAAATAGTATATAAAAAAAAAATTTGGCAACTAAAATCAATAGTAATTATTATAGTGGTTATATTTTTATGATAATGATGGGATATAAAAAAAACTCAAATCAACTAGTTAGTTTAAATTATATTTTAAATTGTATTAAAGTTTAAAACTTTTTAAATAATTTATTCCTGACATCTAGAAGTAAAAATAAATTACCATACATAAAAATACTAATTTTAATGTTTTAAAATAAAAATCAAGAACAAATCTATTGAAAATTTATATTTTTTGGTCAATTTGAAAAAAAACTAAATTTTTTTACACAAATATTATTTAATATTTAGTAAGTAATTAATAGATTAATTCAAAAGATTTTGTTAATAAAAGGTCGTTATTAAACTAAAAATATTTATGTGATTCAAATTTTAATAAGATTAATGGTGGAGTGTGATAATAAAAAATTACAATATAAGTTGAGAATATTTGTGTTATTTATATTTTAAAAATATTAATAATGAAATGCATATATAAAGTGGTAAAGTGCAAATTCAATCCATAATAAATTTAGAGTATGTTTAGTATAAATGACTTTCATAAAATTTTGTAAAATTTATTTACTCTTCTAAATGATATGTGTTTGATTTAAATGAATATCCTGTAAATTTTATTTGTAATTTCAAATTTTTAAATTTATGGAATTGATTATAACAAAATTAAATTCTAATAAAATGGTTGGAATTTTCAAATGAATTCAACAACTTTTAGATCTATATTTCTCAATGACTAAAATATCTTCATTATTTTCATTTTCAAAAATAGTTTAATGACCATAGCTATAATTTTTTAGGTAAGAATTAAATATTAAAAATTTATAATTTATAACATTAAAATTTAAAAATACAATTTAAAATACATATTTAAAAAGAAATTAAATATTAATTTGGATTTTAAACAATCACACTTATAAGAATGTAATATAAAATTAAAAAATTTAAAGAAATACAATATATTTAAAAAGGTATTTTTTTACTAATATTAAAAAATTAACTTGAATTCTAGATTTATGCTAAACATAATATAATAAAATATTAAATTATCATTCAATAAATTATTCATTTAAATTAAACATATTTTATTAATAAATTAAAAATTTATTCAAAAATAAAATAAATTTTTTGGTAAAATTGAATTAAATATAATGTAAGTATAATTTCTACAGCTGACAAAAACTATCTATATTAATTATCACTTAATGCAAATATACTTAATAATTTTCTCTAACCCTAGCACTTTTTTCTCTCTTTTTTTTAGGTTTTTTCATCAAATACTTTTGTTTTTAGCCACCGTTGATCATCTTTTAGATTGCATTGGTTCCTTATTATTTTTTCTATTTCATTTTGTTTTTCATCCAATAAATACAGATATTTAATCTATTTATTTTATTTTTATTTTTTTGTTCTTCATTCGTAAAGTTATTAATTCCTTTATAAAATTTTGGTGATTCTCCTATATGGAGTTTATAGTTCTCTCTATTATAAAAATTTTCTTAATATTTTTACAATCAAACTCAATTAAAAATCATAAAGTCGATTTATGATTAATGAATGTTATGAAATGAAGCATAAAGATTGTTGAACAAATCATAGAGTTGCAAATTAAAATAGTTGTCAACGCGATTGAAAAATAGCGACGAACTATTTCATATATTTGGTGAGAGTTTTTTTGATAATTCTTAATTATACTTTTTTCATATATCAAGATATATTATTGATTTTTAATGAATGTCTAAAAAAAATTATCACTTAACGCAAAAGAAAAGAAAAAAATCCCCTTATTTTGACCATCTATATTTTAATTGGTAGATTTGTAACATGTGAGACCTAAAAGCTTAGCAACCAAGTAAATTTCAATATTCTGTTAAAAAAAAAAAAGTAAATTTCAATGTTCATAAAAGTCCTACCAATCCAATTGTTTATTATTATTGGACCCACCAATCCAATTGTTAACTTCTTGCTCAATATATCAAAGTTTTATTTGTTTATAATATTGTTTTATGTCATTAATTAAAGGCTTTGAAATTTCAAGCAAAACATATTAAAGTAATCATGATTCATAACAAGGAACAATTCAAATTCAACTAGAAGAATTATTTCCCGTATGCTTAATAAATTAATAACAACTGCGAATAAAACTCACCTCTTGCCTACCCAAAAAAAAAAAAAATATATATATATATATATATATAGTATTAGTATTATTTTTCTTTATTATGACAAAAAATTCTTTTTGAATTGGAATGTCCATATTAAAGGCAAAATCTAAAACGAAAAGTGCTGAATAATGAGTCCACATTTTGTAATTAATTAAAAAGAAAAGAGGGCCTACCTAATCCTTTAATTAATTCCCTAACATTTCCTAGAAAAAGCGTCAAGATTGGGAGACAGCTAGACATTTAGGGGATTCTAATTTTTAGCAATTGATTCTCTTTTTCTATTTCTTTTTTAATTTTATAATAAATTAATTAAAAGATTTAATATACGAAATAAAAAGTGAATAGAAATATTTTTTAATTTTAGTGAGAATAAAATCTGAATACATATATAATTTTATTTTTAAATTTTTATAAAATTATTTAATTTTATTTTTAATTTTTATTAAATTTTATTACACATTTAAATAAATATCACTCATAATATTTGTTTTATCTTTTTAAATGTTGGATCTGTTTCATTTCTAAAATAATTTTCAGAATATTTGTAAATTTATAGTTTGAAACAATTTCAGCTGTAAAACCGACAAACTACAAATTAAAAAAGTTGAACATAAAAAGTTAAAATATTGCATTACATTAAAATTGATAGTTAAGGAGTAAAATTATGCATTTAACTTTAAAAAAAAAAGTTAAATTGATGTGGTATAATTAAATTAATCTTATGCATGGATTGGGGGATATAAAGGGAAAGGAAAAGAGTAGAAGATGAATGAGATTTTATATTATTTGACTGTTAAAAGTTAATAAGGGAAAAGGGAATCAAAGAAGAATTATTTTCCCCCGTTTCTCTTGTATAAAGTGAAACTGATTACACCCTAAATTTGGGTGTAAAATATTTCAATTCTAAAATACATTATGGGATGTAAGATATTTCAACTTCAAAATATATAATAATTTTATAGTTTTGTTTCTTTTTCAAATATTTTTTTTTTCTTTATTATCTAATTTTAAGTTATCAAATACAATAAAATCTATATTGTTTTTATTTCCTTCCTTTTTCTTTAAAATTTTTTCCCTCTTTTTTCTCTTTTGTTGTCATGCATACAGGAAAACTAAAAATCTTAGGCAAGAATCTCCTTTTCAGTATAACAATTAAACTAAGTTTTTGCTTATTTTAGAAAAATATTATTTTAAGAGAAAAGAATTTTCGATGTTTTGGCGTAAAAGCATTATTATTCTTCTAGTAACTATAAATTTTGATGTTTATAAAAATGTGCAACTTTGCAGAGTATTAATTGTATATCCTAATCTTTGATGTTTGGCCAAATATACCATTTCACCCCTGAATTTTCTAACTTTGACCTATTTCATCTTCCAATTTTCATTTTTTTTATTACACATATAAACTTCTATTTTGGACCCATTTCACATCTAGTCAACCAACTTACTGCGCATTCCATACACGCTTGCTGACGTGGTTAAAAAGTGAACAATCGTGAGCTTTTTTTTTTTAAAACCAAAAAAAAACTTCATTACTTAGAAATAAAAAAACTTCATTACTCAGACCTTTTAATAAACACACAGACTGCATCTCCAAGCTGATTTAGAATAACTTTACAATTTTCAATAATCATCCCAAACAAAGAAAAATCAGATTGTGGATATTGCAGAGATCGAATCACAGATAAAGCATCACATTCCACCACAATATTCGACAAACCTTGCTCCTTTAGCCAACTAAGTGCCTCGCGAAGATTGAGCTTTAGGCAGCTTCGAATCTTGCAACTTAGCAACAAATCTACTTCTAGCAGCAATAAAGCCTCCGGAATGAGAACGAATCACACACCCCAAGCCAATACACTGTTCGAAGAACGAGTTTGTGGACATACCTATAAGATCAAAACCACTTGAACATCAGCAATTTATTGCAATGTTACATTGGAATGAGGCTTTGCTCTCAGAGAGAGCGGACGGAGTTTCTTGTTCGGTGGTTGCCTCCTCCTCTCTGAACGGATCACACACCCCAAGCCAATACACTGTTCGAAGAACTAGTTTGTGGACATACCTATAAGATCAAAACCACTTGAACATCAGCAATTTATTGTAATGTTACATTGCAATGAGGCTTTGCTCTCAGAGAGAGCGGACGGAGTTTCTTATTCGGTGGTTGCCTCCTCCTCTCTGAACGGCTGCAGAGCCTATGATAGGTTTCATCATTTACCCTTTGCCTCAGGTTTCTACATCTGTTGTAGAGCCATATAATAGCATCCTTTCCACTCATTCTCTCCTTGAGCACACGGATGTCGTTGTGCTTCTTGATAATGAGGTCATCTATAACATTTGTAGGCCCTCTCTTGATATTGAGCGTCCTACTTATACCAACTTAACCGTCTTATTTCTCAGGTAAAAATTGAATCTTTTATTGCCAACCACTTGAACACTTGGGCTTATGTAAAATGTTAGTTGTTAATCTGGAATTTTATTATGTTACATCAGGTGATATCATCCCTCACTGCCTCTTTGAGGTTCGATGGAGCTCTTAATGTGGATGTTATTGAGTTCCAGACTAATTTGGTTCTTTATCCTGGGATCCATTTCATGCTTTCCTCTTATGTCCGTCATCTCAGCAAAAAAGGCATACCATGAGCAGCTTTCAATGGCTGAGATAACCAATAGTGCCTTTGAGCCTTCATCCATGATGGCAAAATGCGATCCACGCCATGGCAAGTATATGGCCTGCTACCTCATGTACAGAGGTAATGTTGTCCTTAATGATGTGAATGTTATTGTTTCCACCATCAAGAGTAAGAGCACAATCCAGTTTATTGATTGGTGCCCTACTGGAAATTGGTGTGGCATCAACTACCAGCCACTAACTGTTGTCCTAGGAGGTGACCTTGCCAAGGTGCAAAGGGCATTCTGCATGATCTCTAATTCCACAAGTGTTGTTAAAGTCTTCTCCCACATTGATCACAAGTTTGATCTTATGTATGCCAAGCGTGCCTTGTGGAGGCATGGAAGAATGAGAGTTTTCAGAGGCCCGTGAGGATCTTGCTGCCCTGGAGAAGGATTATGAGGAAGTTAGTGCTGAATCAACCAAAGGAGAGGATGGTGATAAAGGAGATGAATATTGATCAAGCACTATATCATTTTTGTTTTTGCCATTAACTCTCAAACCACAAGATTGAAGGAGAAAGATATTACCTTTGCAAATACAACTCAACTGAAAAAAAATAAAGAAAAGTATCGATTAAGAAGGGAGTGGCATGTGTTAGATTGACGAGAGGAACCTTGCATTGTAGTCATCTTCTTTTATCAAAAGGTAATGTGTTTATGTCTTTAACAAAAAAAAAGGGTCCACATGGATCTTATTTAAAGTCTCAACGCGCTCTTTTTTGAGTGTAAACACGCACCAATCCACACTGGCGCACCTGATGTCCAATAGAAATAAGTTTTACACAATTAAGGGTGAAATGGGTCCAAAATAGAAGTATAAAGGTGATATAGGAAAAAATGATAGTTGAAAGGTGCAATAGGTCAAAGTTAGAAAGTTCAGGGGTGAAAAGGTGTATTTGGCCATAATAATTTTATAGTTTTATTTCTTTTTTAAATATTACTTTTTTCTCTTTATTAACTAATTTTAAGTTATCAAATACAATAAAAGCTATATTTTTTTATTTCCTTCCTTTTCCCTCCTCTCCCTTTCCTTTAAAAATTTTTTCCCTCTTTTTTCTCTATAGTTGCCATGCACAGAGGAAAGCTAAAAATCTTAGGCAAGAATCTCCCATTCAATATAACAATTAAACTAAATTTTTGCTTATTTTTTAAAAATATTATTTTAAGAGAAAACAATTTTCGATGTTTGCCGTAAAAGCATTATTATTCTTCTAGTAACTATAAATTTTGATGTTTACAAAAATGTACAACTTTGCAGAGTATTAATTGTATATCTTAATTTTTTTTAGACTTAAGCTACAAGCACCAAAAAAAAATTAGCCACCGCTAAATCTGTTGTTGAAATAAATTATGACAGATTAGTGATGGATAATATCAGTAGATAAAATTAGGGTTGCCAACAAAAGTTGTGATAGAATATATAATCCATTGTTAATATTAACGACAGAACGACAAATAAGTTTAATGATAGAAGAAAATTCGTCATTAATTTTTGCTTCACGAATATCTGATATTTGTTGTTAATTTACGATGGATTAACGACAAATAATATGTTGCTAAAGCTTGAAATTTGATTTTTTAATAATATATAAAATAAAAAAGAATAATGTGTGTGTGTGTATATATATATATATATTGTACATCGTTATAAATACATGATATGAAGAAGTCAAAAAAATACATAATCACTAATGTATCATGGAGTTGGTGGATCAGTGGGAAAAGGATCATCATCCATTAGATTGTCTGCTATCGCACCAAATGATGACGATCCATCAAGAGGAAGCCTGGCTTGCATACGCCTCATCATTGTCCTTCACTCTCACTGCATATGCCTCGTCATTGTCCTCCACTCTCACTGCATATGACATATCTGCTCTTGCTTTTGCTCAAGCTGTCTAGAGAGTCACTGATGCTCAACCTCCATCTCTTCGCTCTCTCTCACATTGCTCCTCCCACTCTTGCTCACACTGAAACATCTAATTCTTCTCCTTTATCAAATGTTTGGGCAGCAAAAGGTGCTGATATGCCAGTGCTGACCGAGAAGCTAATGTTGAGAGCAAAAGCGTGTGATCCAAGCTCGTAGATGCATCACTTCTTCTCACCTCCTATAGAGACTCATCATGTCCACTATAGGTGACTGTGACCTATCATTAGTAGGCTGTAATACAGCCTCGACCATCTTCGTAATCTTATCGTGTAACCAATTAAAAGAAAAAATATATAGGGTTGAAAAACATAATATGATATTGAAAAAAGAAATGTAACACTGAAATTTTAATTAACTTACATTAAACTTCTGTGATTGGCTATCAATAAAGGACCCATCCTTTTTTGTATGGGTCCTTTTGAAGATATCTGAAAGTGTGGGCTCCCGCTTTAACTCCTTAATCTAAAAAATAAAAAATTCCATGTCAATTATTAATAATGTGAGGGAATAACATTAATATAAAAAGTATAAACATTATTAATGTCTTACCAATGTTTTGACATGGTTGACTATGCTGCGGGAGTCACCGGTGCACTTAGTGACACCGGTACCTCGACCTTTAGCCCTACTTAGACAATTGGTTTTGGCCTTAGCAAACTTATCTTTCCAGTTGGCGTCTACCAATGGACCTACTATTTACCCTATATATTATGTCTAACCTTGTCTACCTTGACGCTATTGTTTCTCCAATTATATAGCGTCTTGTTGTACCGAATCCCATGGATACTCCACCACAAACGGTAGACGCATCCCTCCGTGGACTCAAACCAACAATATGCCTTCTGCTTAAAATAAATTATTAATTGCAACAAAATATATTAAATATAATTACATAAAAAATTATATATATATAAACCCCTCCAAATAAAAGTTCTTGAACTCCATGTGTACCCATCCTCATGTTGCTTCTAATGTATCTCCAATGTAATGTACACACTCATATAATGACTATTCGGACTAAATCTATCAAGAAAAAGATATGTCAATATTATGTGAACACATAAATGAACAAGATTCACAATATATGTTTAAAAATTGTTAAGAAATATGGACTTGTCACCACTAACACTCACTGATATTCGGATAATAGTGTAACCAGACTTTACAAAGGTTGGGTATGACAAGTGGAAGGTGAATACTGAGAAGGAGTAGGTTGAGAACGAGAAGATGAGTAACAAGGGAATGAACATTATCGTCAATGGGTGTCTGCAACGAATCGGGCTGAAAAGTAGGAGCATGTGGTGGCTGTGATAGTGCAATGGTTGTAGCTGATGGTGGCTGTAATTGTCTACTGGCTATAGTCGGTGGTGGTTGTGATGGTCCAGTGGCTGCAGTTGATAGTAGTTGTGACGGTCTAATGATTAAAGTCGATAGAAATAATGGACGACATCTGCCCATATCTACACCCAAAGAACACAAAATTCAACAAAATTTCTAATCAAATTTCGACAATGTTTCATTTATAACTAGGCTCTGCCAGACCTCGTACATAGTCCAAAAATTCAAAATTCACTTATTTAAACCAATAAATATAAAACACTCTCCGCATTATACTACCAACTACTTCAATAATTCACAATATCTAAGTTCAAAAAATTCACAATATTAACTAAATTAACTCAACTAAGTAATTTCTCCAAATATATTCTCAAAATATTTATATCAATTCAAAAAATTCACACAATTAACTACATTAACTAAGTTATTTCAACAAAATTATTTATCAAAACTAACTAAATTCTCTTAATATTTTCTCAAATTATTTATCTAAATTTATATATCAATTCACATAATTAGCTATATTCACTTTGGTCGCTAAATTCCATCCTTAATTTTATTTTTTTCTTTTTTTGGTGAGGAGTGGTGTAGAGTTTCGCTAAATTCCAACATATTTGTTAACTTATGATAAATTCATAATTTGGTGTATACAATGACCAAAGTTAACGAAAATAATATTGTGTTAAGGCCTATTTGGTTAAACTGTTTATAGTAGCGGATAGCTGATAGCAGTTGTAAATAGCAGATGATTGATTGCTAATAGCTATTAATTGATAAATATAAACCGTTTGGTAAAATTTTGTTAATTGTCGTTGTTAGAATGTCAAACGACCATTACAATTTATTTGTAAATATAATTTCATATATTTCTTATAATATTTTTTTAGTTATGTAAATTATTTAAATTTATTGACTTTAATTTATATATTGTTAAAATTATTATTGCAAATTATTTAAAAATGAATTGTAAAATAAAAATATTATCGTATAATTTTTAAAAATAATTATAGGTATAAATATTATAACTATTTAATTATTAATTATAATTTAAAATTAATTACACAAATTTAATTTAAATAAAGTTATTTATTATTAGTTATTTTTAATAAGGGTAAAATAGTCTAAATAAAAAATAAATACAAATCAACTATAAGCTTATGGGAAAAAACTCCAAAATAAAGCTTATCAATTTCGCAGCTATTTTGAATAAAAATAGCTATTAGCTATTGATTTTAGAGTTTTGCCAAACACTTAAATTATAACTAATTAAGGAAAACCTATCAAACGGTCTAGTTGAGTTACAGTTTCATACATAGTAGAATAAGTTAAGGAAAACAAGTGAAGCCTCACATCTTTCCATTAAAACCATAAAGTTAGAGATAGGAGATGGAGAGGATTCATAGCATTAATGAAGAAATGGATTTTGTCAACACATAAGTACTCTCTCTAGAACTCTCTGATGCACTAAGAGAAGCACAACACAAACAAAAGCTATCACTGATCAGAAAACTTTACTCTAGCCAGAAATATACTGTAGCCACCATTTCGTAGATCTTAGTACAGGTATGGATTTTCTCAAAATCCTTCAATGTTAAGGAGCTAAATGGCTTTAATTTATTCCTTATAAAATTTGAATCTAAGAATGACAAACTAAGAGTCCTATTAGGTAAACCTGGGGCAATACACAGAAACTTGTTTGTCCTCAAAGAATGGAAACAAAACTTGACGATAGATGAACTTGACCTCTCATTTGAGAGCATTTAGGCTCAAGTCTCAAGACTTCCCCTAAGCCAGATAACTAAAGAAAATGCTTCAACTATAGGTCAGAGATTATTTACAGGTTTAGAATGGGTGGAGAACTCTAGCTTTATAAATAAGGAATGGGAGCCAATAATGAGATTTAGAGCTCTGTTTGACTTTAAGAATCCACTACCAAGGGGATTCAATAACAGGAGAAATGGAAAAGATTCTTGGGTGTTCTTTCAGTATGAAAAATTGCCTTCATTCTGCTACCTTTGTGGATTCTTTGATCATACAATAGCAGCGTGCAAAAACATTAAAACTGAAGAAGAGAAAGGCTATAAGATGACCAATAACTTGGCATACAGACCATGGTTCAGAGCTATTTCAATAAAGAAGGTGACGACCGACGGCAACCCATATAGGAATGTGTAAGCAGGCTACAAACTCAAATCGATCCAAACAACAGAGTTATAGCCACTAGTCAAAACCAGCTGGTTCTTGAGCAAGCAACTGGATAATTCCCAAGGAAGTATGGACCACATCAAGAAGAAGGTACAATAGACAATAATCTCCTGACACTAGTCCTCATCCCCAGTTTCAAAGCCCTAAGCATTAACCAAAAGGAGAATGTCAGAGGCAGCAACTTATGCAAAAAGGAAGGGAAAAACACCAACATGTGCTTGAAGAGACAGATTCAAATCAGAACAATGGTAGCAGCAACTCCCACAGCAACCACAAGGAAACCTCAGAGGATCAAAGAAAAGAAGATGAAGCCTTGGATGAGACATCTAAGCACAAAAGAGCCCGCCCTGAGCCCACTTTTGAAGCCTGGCCTCTCACAAAAGAATCACTACTTCGACCAAAAAGGTAAAGCAAACCAATAGGTCAAACTTAAGCTCACAAAGTGCAAAAAAACAAAATCAGAGCAAGTTCAAGCTAAAGAGCTGGCTAAAGTAACACCTAAGGGAAAGGAAGAAGCAATTATCAACGATAATCACCATGAGGAGCCACCAGAAATTTTCTAGAATGCGCAGGAAGCTTCAAAAGTTGCAGACATGCAGGCTAGAAGCGAAGAGCCAAAGGATGAAATACTGGGCTAAATTTTTTTCATTTTATTTTGATATAGGTTTTAGAACTTTCTTTTAATTAATTAAGCATAATTTATACTTAAATTATACTTGAACGTTTTTTCTTTCTCTCCAGGTAATCTAGTCATATCAAAACTCTGGCTAATTGGATAGGGTTTTACAATGACTAAGCAAATGGTTACTCAGGAAGTAACCTCAAAAGGTTGCTGGAGTTAAGGTTATAATTAACCTTATTTTTTCTTAATTTTGGTTGGTTTGATATATCTGGAGTTTCTTGTACTTTTGTTCCTCTTTGAGGTAGTTGTAATGCATTTGGATCCATATTTCCATTGAAAAAAAAAACATTCATCTTCTTTGATTTATCTTATTTTCTTGTTGCTCTACGTCCTATTTTTCATGTTGGCTCCAAGTCACATTTTCGGCCAATAATCATAACATGAGTCTACTTGAAAAATAATGTTGAAAGCTTTTATGATTTTAAAGTGACAAAATAAATATTAGGTGATATAATGAAATATGGTGTAAAACTTAGATGCCATTAATGAAAATAACTCCGAATTTAATGATTAATATAATAGATTTTGATTGTATTTGATAATACATATCTTATACAACTGTAATTTTGATTGTACTTGCAAATATATCTTATACATTGGTAATTCTCCATATTTCAATTATTGTTAAAAAAAGTTAATAAAAATAAACATTTCATGTAAATGTTATGTTGATCTTAGCAATAATCAATCTTGATTTTGATCTTAACAATCTTAGTTTTGAGCATTTAATATGTTTGTTTAAGTGTGTATAAGCTAGGACTATCATGCAAATCAAAATGGAGTTAAGCATGCTATTGGGCTAATTCAACCTCCGAGATTCAAGGAAGATTTTGACACTCTTAAAGCTCTATGATGAAGAAGTGATCCTCTTAATATTTGAAGTAGACATCCTAAGCTTTCTGAATTAAGCTTACTTGTCAAAATCCAAGCTCATTTGCATATGCAAATATTGAATCGAAGTCAGCATATACAGTTTTCATCTTAAGTTGAGCATCTTTTAGTATTTAAGCAATATCTTGAGCTATAGATGTCCAATTGAGATGATTCAAGGTGATATGAAAACATAAGACAATTATCTAAAACTTTTATGAAGAAAGTTAAGGCTAATTTGATCGTATTCAGTAACGCTCATGAGCACCTTCACAAGCGTCTCACGAGCAACCTCCTGTAGCATCTTTTTGTGCCTTTTTTAGTGATTTAGGCAATGATGCTCACGAGGAGTGCTCACGATCATGAGCATCCATGAGAAGCTCATGAGCACTCCTCTGACAGCAAAAAATGGGAATTTTTTTACTTTTTTCAAAGGTAACGGCTAATACTTTCCTCCTCACGATCGTGAGCATCCTTTAACCTGCAAAAAGTCCAAGAATATTCAAAAATCATTTGTAGACGTTGGAGACATAATTGATACATCCAACAGCTATATTTTTAAGTGTTTATCTATATAAACACCTCCAAGAGCTCAATTGAAGGCCAAAAAACTTGTTTATCATTCATTCTCTCTTAAGCATTCATCAAAGCTCTCAAAATTTCAATTATTCATTTGAGTTTCATTAACTCTTGTGAGAGTTGGTTGTGTGTTAGAAATAGAATTTCTACTTCATCTAAGTCTTGGGATAGATTAGAAGGGAAGTGAGATTTATTTCTAAAGGAATTGGTTTAAGTGTTTATCCATTAAAACACTTGGGATTTGGTTTAAGAGTGAGCCTAAAAACTCTTGTTTGTAAGGTTTTTAGAGTGAGCCTAGAAACTCTTGTTTGTAAGGTTTTAAGAGTGAGCCTTAAACTCTTGTGTAACCTCAATCTTGTGAATAAGATTGTGGGTGATTGAAAATCCTAACTTGGGGATAAGTTAGGTGGAGACGTAGGATTGTTATTGAATCTGAACTCCTTAAATCATTGTGTTCTTCATTCTTCCTTCCCAATATTTTTTCTATTTTCATTTAAATTTCAATTATTAGCGATTTGAATTCGATTGCCTTATTCACCACCCCTCTAAGGCATTTTCACTTTCAATAGATCTTCAATAGTTGAACCTTTTTTCCAAAAGGCGTACTGCTCCTTTAAAACAATACGTAAAAGAAATTTTTTTTTTGTTTTAGGCTCTGTGTACGCAGGTGTGTATACTGCTTCTTCAAAAAGGGGGTTTTTTTTCACAGGAGAGTTAAGTTGGGTTTATATAGAAAAACCCTAGCTAAAAGACGTATTCTCCTATAAGTTACAAGAGTTAAAGTTTTAGTTTAATCCTACTTTTATTTTAGAAAAAATCTATATAAATCCTAGAAAAAAGGATTTATCACATCATTCCACCAATCAAAAATTTTAAAAAATTTATTTTTTATTTACTAAAAAAGAAAAATAAAAAAAAAAACACGGACGGATGCAATCGGAAGAGCATAATCCAGATCGGGATTATGTATTTCATTCCAATAAAAAATATGTAATTCTGGCCGAAAATGTGTAATTCCAGTCGAAATTATATAATTTTGATCGGTTCAGTTTTTTTAACTTTTAATTACAAAAAGACCTCTAAAAGAAATAAAATCTAACAAATTAAGTCCTTTAAAAACCAATTAAATCCCCTTAAAAATGCATCTAAATCTTTTGAGATTTGAAACTTCAAATATTGAAGATCTATTTATAATATTTTCATCATCGGAGTCCTCTGTCACATCCATGCTCTAGTCATCCTGAAATTGGGTGCTTACAACAAGGATGTGGAATTTCAAGTTGGGGATAATGCATTCTTAAAGGTGTCACCAATGAAGGGTGTTATGAGATTTGGCAAGAAGGGAAAATTGGCACCGAGATATATAGGACCTTTTGAGATTTTGGAGAGAGTTGGCATGGTTGCCTATCGGTTGGTTTTGCCTTTGAATTTGTCTCAAGTGCATCCAGTGTTTCACATTTTGATGCTCAGGAAGTATATTTCGGATCCTTCGCATATTTTGCAGCCCCAGAGTGTGGAGGTGAATGAAGATTTGATGTAAGAGGAAGAACCAGTTGCAATTATTGACTATCAAGTTCACCAATTGCGTTCTAAGCAGATTCTGATGGTCAAAGTTTTGTGCTGGAACAACAATGTTAAGGAGCACATGTGGGAAACTGAGACAGAGATGCGGGTGGCATATCCCTATCTTTTTCCTTAGT
>CATIWM010008115.1:0-12169 GCA_949671775.1 Mallotus repandus | reverse complement strand
TTTTTTATATTTCATAATGGTGGGAGCAATTTAAATGGAGGGGGTGGAGACAAGGCCAACCATGGAATTCCAATGGATTAAATCCTGTATCAATTTTGCATATTTTCCTTTAGGTTTATTTATTTGTATTATTTTATTTTATCTAGGCTTCGGGTTTGTATTTTAATTTATTTTAATTTTCCAATAATAGTTGTTGTAATAGCCTCATTAGTGGGAATATAGTGGAATTTTAATTTTTTGCATTTTAAAATTAATTAGTAAATTAAGTCCATTTGGTAAAACCCTATTTAAAATCAATGGTGGCTTTAGATTAATTTAAGTGGTATGTAAATTAAATTAGGGTTAGAAATCCTTATTTGTATGTTTGTATGTTTATTTGGTTTATTTTATTGTTTGGACTTGCTTTTATGCTTTATTTTATTTTGATTCGTTTTGGGCGCTAAGCCCACGTGTAGATTTTAACTCACTAATAAAATAGGCCTTTAAAATTAAATTTAGGTTTAATTAACTTTAAAATTAATTTATGCCCATTTAGATTAATTTAGACTTTAGGCCCACTTTATATAATTTAAAATAAATTTAGACTTAGCTCAGCCCATTAAAGCATTTCTTTTAAAATAAATAGATTTAAAATCATTTCATTTAAATTAAAATAAGTAGAATTAGGCCCATTAAATTTAATCTTTTTTTTCTTAAAATTTGGTAGACTTAGGCCCACTTTTTAGAATTAAAAATAATAGATTTAAGTTCACTAATATAATTAAAATATAGGCCCACTTTTAGTTCCATTTCACTTGTAAATAAAAATGTAGATTTAGCTAACTTAAAATTAAAATCAAATATAGTTTGGTTTTAGGGACGTTACGCCTTGAATGCATTTTTTATGAGCTTTTTCATGGATTGGTTGTCTTAGGGTTAGATGGATGTTCAATTAGGGTTTAATGAAATTGCATGTAATTAGGGAATAAGATAAAATTCATAAAATAATTCTAAATGAACACAAGACTAAAAGAAGTTGGTATTCCGTATCCAGAATTCCTGGTTGTGGTGCTAGCTTGTAGTAGAGAATCGAGTTACCACCACCTTCGATTTGTCCCAGTTATTACCCTGGATGGCGACTCCTCATCTCCACGCTATATCTTTGTGATATAGTAGTCTGTTCTCTAGAGCCCTGAGCTCAAACAGTGTCGCGGTTGCAATAAACTTGGGCGCGCGCTAAACCCCGCCGTCTGCACTGCCAACAATAGTTTGGTATTCATCATCCGGTAGAGCAATGTCGCTGGTTAATGATAATTGTAGATTAGTGAGAATTGGTGTGAGAAATGGTTTTTTACTTCTAACATCTTCATTTTTTTTAGCAACTCCATGATGTATCTTCTTTGTGATAAAAGGAAGCCTTGTTCATTCGATACTATATTGATACCCAAGAAGTATGATAACATGCCAAGGTCTTTCAATGAAAATTTCTAAGCCAAGATTGTGATACACATGGAAAGCATGCTAGGCTTGTCACTCGTAAGGATCAAATCATCAACATACACAATTAAATACATAACATGATGGCCATCATTGTACATAAATAAGGAGGTATCAGACAAGGAATTTTTAAACCCAAACTCAAGCAAAAAAATTTTTAATTTATGATACCATGTTCGTGGCACTTGCTTTAATCCATATATAGCTTTTCTGAGTTTGCATACATGATGGGGGTTGTCTTTGTCCACAAAATCGTGCGCTTAAGCCATATACACATCCTTATATAAACGCCCTTGTAAAAAGGCATTATTCACATCAAGTTGTCTCAATTTCTATCCACGAGTTACTGCAATATTGAGTACAATATGTACTATAATTGGTTTTACTACAGGACTGAAGGTGTCTTGGAAATCCACTCTAGGTCTCTGATGAAATCCTTTGGCAACCAGACATGCTTTATACCTGTCAATAGAACCATAAGATTTTCTTTTAATTCTGTAAATCCATTTACACCCAATGAGATTATAATTTGGAGCTGGTGGAACAAGCTCTCATGTGCCATTTTTCACCAAGGCATTAAATTCTACTGACATTGCTACTTGCCATTTGGGGTCTTTTAGAGCTTGTGTGACTGTGTGAGGTTCAACCTCATCGATGTTGACTAGCTGAGCGATAAGGTTGAGTTTTATTTTTGGTTTGTAAATGTTATTTTTGGATCTGATGCTCATGGTGTGGGTCGGCTAGGGTTGAGTTGCAGGTTGTGAGGATATAAAAGGTTCAATGACGGAAGTATTGTCACAGGGAGATTGTTAAAGGTCTTCAGCCAAAGATGTAGCAGTGAGTGGCGCAGGAGATAAAGAAATTTGTAACGGGAGAGGAAACCATATAGCTATAGTGTTTGTGTGATCTTGACCCTTGAGGTGTAAGATGATTAAAAGGAAACATAAACTCAATACATACACTTTTGAAGAGTTTGTATCAAGGCAAAGATATGCACTTTGAGAGTTTGAGTATCCTATAAACACACATGGCTTAGAATTGGACTCTAATTTATGACTGGTATAAGGCGAAAGCCATGGATAACATAGACATCCAAAAGTTTTTAATTTTGAATAATTTGGGCTATGGTTGAAAATCTTTTCATAAAGGGACTGATAGAGCAATAATGGTGTGGGCATCCTGTTTATTAAATACACCACTATTACAAAAGTATAGGACCAATACATTAAAGGGATGGAAGCATGGGTTAGAAGAGCTAAGTCGGTCTCTACAATATGCAAGTGTCTCCTTTCAGATATGCCATTATGTTCAAGAGTATGAGGTGGAGTAGTGAGATGTGCTATGCCATTCAAAGATAAAAAATTTCTAAGAGCAAGAAACTCGCCACCATTATCAGAATACAAGGTTTTGATGGTGCTTTGAAACTGATTTTCAATAATGGATTTAAATCGGATGAACACTTCTTCGACATCAGATTTTTGTTTATGAGGATAAAACCATATGTATCTAGTATAGTCATCAATAAAGATGACATAGTATTTGAAAGCATCAACAGAAACAACTGGTGAGGCCCACACATCGGTGTAAATAACTTCAAGAGGATGGGAAAATGTGACTGTGGAGTGTGAAAAAGACAACTTGTGGCTTTTATTAGATAGACATGCATTACAATTGACATTGGATGGCATAGATGATGTTAAACCGAAATTATTAGAAGACAAAATACGTTTGAGAATATTAACAGATGGGTGCCCTAGTCTATGATGCCAATCATGTGATTAAGGGTGTAACCGAGCCAAACCGAGCTGAACTTTTAAAAGTTCAGGCTTGGCTCGTCTAAAAATTAATGAACTTGAGCCGAGCTCAAGCTTATTAAATTTTTAAGAATCTGGCTCAAGCTCGGCTCGATTCGTGTTTGATGAGCTCAACATATAGCATATATGATTTCTTATTATACATGATAATTTAGACTTTATTTACTTACTACTAAATTAATATTATATAATATTTACTTGATATTATATTTACTTCATAATTAAAGTTTTATTTACTTAATACAAGTACTAATTTACTTCAAAACTACAAAAATTATCATCAAATTAAAAATATATTTAATAATATTTATTTAATTAATATTAATGCTTAATAATTTAAATTATATTTGCTTAATGGAAATTTTAATATTAATATTAATTTATACAAAAAAATTGTATAATTTTATTATTAATATCCAATTTTTATTTAAAAATTAATAATTTTCTTACAAATATAAATTTTTTACCAAAATTAAAAAATTTAATTGTTTATATTATACTTACTTAATGCTATACTTTATATTAAGATTACTTCACATCAAAACTATATAATTATTATTATAACTATATAATTTCTATTAGATTTAGTAATTTACATGTAAACGAGCCTGTTCGTGAATTGGCTCGCGAGCTGACAAACGAGCCTGTTCACGAACTTTAACAAGCCTGTTTGCGAACTTTAATGAGCTGAACTTAAGGAAGTTCGGATTTGGCTCATTTAGCTTACGAGTCTCAAAATGGATTTGAGTTCGGCTCATTTAACTTAACAAATGAACTCGAACGAGCTTTTTTCGAGTCGAGCTTGTTGTGTTCAAAACCCGCAAGCGCACAGATCGTGAATTGTACCACAAAAGATATCGTTCCCTCGAAGACTGTAAGTTGAGTACTAATATTTTTACTTATATTGTCAGCTAGTAAATTAAATAAAAGTGAATTTTGTAATAAAATCAAGCAAAGCAATCTAATTAACTTGTAATAAAATGATAAAGAGTTTCGAGCCTAGGTCTTTCACTATTCTAGTATGATCATGAACACATTAACAAACTAAAATAATGATTTCAGGTAAGGGTAATTATTCTAAAATACCAAAGGACTCTCTCGAGTTCGATTAAGTATGCCAAGATTAAAGTTTAACCTACTCTCATGATTAAGAAGTTAATCTAAACTCATTAAGTTCCTTAACAATTAATTTACCACCGTAGACCTCTACCTACTGTCATGATTCCCCGTAGAGCTCACCTACTCTCGTGGTAGAGTGGTCTAAGTCCTATGAGTTTTAAGCTAATAAATTCCCCTAACTCTCATTGGTAAATTTACCTATAGACATGCAAACAAGCTGGCCAAGAATGAAAGCATAAAATAAGTTCAACTCAAAGAATTAACTGAAAATCAAATTAAATAATAATACTCTTATGTTCAATCACATCATAGAATAGTTACTCCTAACCTAAACTCTAATGAAAATTTATCCACGCATAATTATGGCGAAGCACACAAACATAATTAAAGAATAATAAGATGAAGAAGAAAAAAAGATAAAACTTCTTGAATCTTCGCACAATCCTTGCTTGCACTTGTTTGTTGCCTCCTGAATGTAGGATTCCCCCTGAAACATCTCTTCAACCTGCTTTTATAAGATAGAGTTGATAAGAGTCTTTTTTGCCCTTAAATCTTTTTCCCTTCTAATGTAGGAAAACCTTTAATTTTGACATGGCTTTAGACACAGCTATGTTGAATGTTGTGTCACGTTGCATGTCGAGCTCCAGATGATCACACGACTTTGGTCATGCGATGGCATATGTCGTGTCAAATTATTTTCTCTTCTCTTTACTTGGCAGATAATAACACAGCTTTGCACATGGCTTGGAGAAGGCGTGTCACTTCCATTCGACTCAATTCACTACTCGACACGGTTTAACAAGCCATGTGGCATTTTGTGTTGACACAAATCCTCGCTCTTCTTGGATTTCCCTTTTAGACTTTACTACAAAAATGGAAAATAAATTAATATTAAATAAAAACTCCTTAAAATAGTCTTAAACAATAAAATCATAATTAAAATACTAGTACTAATAAATTTTCCTATTTAAACTTATATTCTACCCAAAATATTCCAATTCTAATTCAATAATTCATCAAAAGTCAACTCAAATATATGTAAATATTATACACATCAAACTCCCCCCACACTCAAGCTTTACTTTTCCTCAAGCAAAAATCAAATTTGAAATTTAAAGACTAGTTTAACTACAACCAAAGACTCATAGTTTCTAAGACATACAAACCAATAACACCGAGACTGAAAATTGTTTACTAAAGAAGATAATCGGACAAAAATTTATCATATATGAAAAATTTACTAATCACAACCCAAGCACATAACTCCTTGAAATCCAATGAACATAACTCTAGAAGAAAAACATTAAGGTCTATAACTCTTTTTTTTTCACAAAACTTTGGTTGTGAATGCGTTTTATGTTCCATTTCACAACATCTTTTCTTTTCTTTTTGCTTTGGTGAGTACGTTTAACACTCCATCTCACCATTTTTTTTAATTCTCTCAATTCAATTCTTTCCACTCTTAATTATCCCTTGTCGTTCCCATATTACTAAGTGTAGATACCGCCAAGTGAGTCGTTTGGATACCCTTACTCTAATTAGAGCATTGGAGTAGATTCAGAGCATGTAAGAATTTAAACTTAAGCACTGCTCTTACTTAAGAAAAGAGAGATTTTTTTTTCTTCTTTTTTAGAATTACAAACCAAAATGCATTTTGTCCCAAAATCATGCTCAAATTCAATCTCCAAGTTCATGCTTAGATTATAAAAACTAAATTTTTCATACATAACGACCATGTACAACCATCTTAATTAATAAATCATTCAATGATTTGGTAATTGAATAAAAAAGCATACTTATAAACTATTGCTCTCTAATTGCAATTAAGCGACTATTTTACACAAAAAAAAAAATTCAAGGGACAAGCTAACAAATATATGGAGAAATTGAGTTGACAATTAATGAATAGAGAATATTTATTTATTTATTATTCTTATTTTTTTATCATTTTTAACGAAAAATCATGAATAGTGGTAGTAAATGAAATATGACAAGGGTCCCCCACACTATCCATGTCATTGTCCCCAATGACTAAACTCATGCAAAAATGAAAAGAGCATACGCAGCAAAAAAAATAAAGAGAAAAGAAATACTGCCCTTTTGGTCACTGTAGCCATCAAACAAGCTAAACTATTTTCGAAAATAAGAGAGCTAAGTAGCAATTATCCAAAATAAAGACCAGAGCAAATAACAGAAATAGTTCAAAATAAAGCAGTAAAATTAGTCTTAAACATAAAAGAAAACATCACAAACGACAAAGATTGGTGGGGATAAGAGAGTGAAAAGAGAAGAAAATGAGTAGAAAATAAGAAGAAAAGAAAAATGGGAGGCGATTAGGGTTTGGAAAAGAAGAAGGTGACCTTTTATACAAATAAAGTGACACGACATAGGAAGCCGTGTTTGATGCGGTGTCGCATGGTGGGAGGTGAGTTACGTAAACTCACACGGCTTACAGAAGCCATGGCTGAAGGCGTGAGAGGATCTGCCTGGAAAATTGAAAAGAAGGAAGAATGGACATGGCATAAGCATGCCATGTCATAAGGCATGCCGAATTGGGAAAGATGTGACATGGCATTGCAAGCCATGTTGGATCTGGTGTGGAGTTTAGGTCAAAATGGCTTGGAAGTCACATGGCAAGGTGATGCCGTGATTGAAATCGTGTTTGGTTCTGAGCAAAAAATGAAAAATTGAAGGAATTGCACCCGACATGGTAATGTCGTATACAAAAGCATGCCATAAAAGCAATGATGTGGCACGACATACCAATGTCGTGTCTAATGTTATGTATGGATTTGTCATTAGAGACGAATCATGTCACGGTATGGTAATGTCGTCTGGTTGAGCATGTTTTCAAACCCGATAGAGACACAACGATAAACACGGCATACCAATGGCGTGTTTATAAGAATAAAATAATGCATAAATTTATTTGTACCTAGGCACAACTAGTATCATGTTGTGCCTGATCCCGTGACATGATTTAAATTCCTTCAATGCTTACTTTGTGCTCTTCTTTCACCATCCATTGAAACCCTAAGTGAAAAAAATGAAAAGTTAAAAGAAAAAATAGAAAAATAGGATGCAAAAATTAAAGATAAAAATAAGACTAAAAGAAAATAAAAAGACTATTGGGTTACCTCCCAATTAGCGCTAGTTTTAGGTCTTTAGCTTAACCCTAATTGTAGATCTTCACTTATGGAAGACTAATTAGAGAATAATCCTCTCCCACTTGAGCTCGCTTATTTGACACTTGAAAAGAAGATGAAAAATTCTTAAAATTTAGATCGTTTATAGCACTTTTAATTCGCCATTCTTTAGTGTCTTTCTCTAGAGGCCCTTTTTCTTCTTAACTTTCTTAGTTGCTTTCACCTCTTTGGTACCATGAATGGGGCGTATTTTACGTGGCCCTTTAGGAACTTGTGGAAGAACATCTTTAGCACAAACTTTAATTGCATCCACCCAAAAATAAGAAGTCATTGATAGGGATTGTTGTGGCTTCTTGAAGACATCAAACTTCACTTTTTCTTCTCTTATCTCCAGAGTAATTTTTCCATGTTTGACATAAATAACTACACTAGTAGTAGCAAGGAAAGGACATCCCAAAATTATTAGAATTTGATGGTCTTTTTTCATCTCTATAATGAAAAAATCTCCTAGCATATAGTAATCTCTGACTTTGACGGGCACATCTTCTAAGATTCCATAAGGATAGATGATGGACCTATCCGCTAGCTGTAGTAACACCGTTGTTAGTTGTGGCTCACCAATGTTTAGGCACCTGCAAAAGAAAAAGGCATTATGCTCACACTTGCGCCTAAATCACAGAAAGACTTATCTATGAACTCATTCCCAATAGTGCAAGCAATAGTAATACTCCCTAGATCTTTAAGCTTTTGTGGAAGCTTATTTTGAATGATGGCGCTGCACTCTTCATTGATAGGAATGGTCTCATGATTTTCCCACTTTGCTTATGTGCAATGATGGCTTTTAGAAACTTTGCATAGGCATGCATCATGTTAATCACATCTAAAATTGGTATATTGAGTTTGAGCTATTTAAATGACTTCATGAACTTCTCAAATTGCTTGTCCAACTTTGATTTTTATTGCCTTTGAGGGAAGTGTAATGGTGGAGTCTTTATACGTACTTCCATCTTGTCTTCTTTCTTTTTTTCAACGTCCTCAGTTTATTTCTCTTCTTATGTGTTATTTACAGCCTCTTCCTCTTCCTTTTTGATTCCTACCTCAGGTAGTTACTTTCTACTTTGAAGCATTATTCATTGCTCCTTTGTTGCCTTTGAGGGAAAGGCAGTGGTGGAGTGATAGTTTTAGGCACCCCTTATTTCTTTGATTCCTTAGCACATTTTTCTTCCTTGTGGACATTCTTTGCAACTTCTTTTTCTTCCTTTTTGATTCCCACCTTAGGTAATTACTGTTCATTTCGAACAATTATTGCATTCACATGCTCCCTTTGGTTCTCGGGTTGACTAGGAAGTTGAATCGATTGTCAAAAATTAAAAGCACTAGCTTTCTTTTGTTCCATTTGTATGTTCTTAATGGCCTCCTTTTGCTCTTCTTGATCCTTTAGGAATTTTTCAAGTATGCTCTCTAAATTAGGCTTGCCTTCATCTTATTAATGGAAAGAATTCTTTTGTTGGAAATCAAGTGGAGGTTGCTTGAACCCTTGGTTGGCATTTTTGACTCCCCCTTGATTAGACCATGAAAAATTGGGGTGATTATGCCATCCTAGGTTGTATGTGCTGGAGTAGGGATTCCCTTGGTTTCTTTAAAAATTATTGAGAACATTGAGTTGCTCAATTGAAGGGTCTTGAGAAGAGAAACCCCCTTGACACTCTAGAGTTAAGTGCCCTCATCCATAATATTCACTAAAGTAGTCGAACATGGGATTATGTACCTTGGTTGAAGCTTCCAATTTCTTCATGAGCATGTTAATTTTTACATATAGAATATTCCAACCATCCACTTCATGCACTTTTGCAACTCGCTTTGGTGCGTTTCTTTCTCCATGCCATTGATAATTATTGGATGCCATAGTCTTAAGCAAGTTATAAGCATCATCATATGTCTTGCTCATAAAAGAGCATTAAGCTGTAGCATCAATGGTAATCCTCATTGGCTTTATGAGTCCTTGACAAAAAGGTTCGAATGAGCAGCCATTGTGGAACTCCATAGTGTGGAGATTGACGTTGCAAATCCTTGAACCTCTCTCATGCTTCATACAAAGATTCACCATTGTGTTGAGTGAAAATTGTAATCTCTTATGTAAATTTTATTGTCTTGCCTGGTGGGAAATACTTGCCCAAGAACACCTTTGACAATGTGTCCCATGTGGTAATGGACTGTGATACTAGAGAGTGCAACCATAATTTGGCTTTATCCCTCAAAGAGAAAGGAAATAACCTCAGCTTTATTACATCTTGACTAACCCCATTCATCTTAAAAGTGTCACAAATCTCCGAAAATTGAGCTAAATGGGCGTTAGGATCTTTACTTGGGAGACCTCCAAATTAAAATTGTGAAGCCATCTGAATAATTATTGATTTAATCTCAAAATAGTTGGCATCGACAGTAGGTCTCACAATTTTTGGATTAGGTATCGTGTACTCTTAAAAAGCATGATTCCTTGATAGTTGTGCCTCTTGGTTTTCAGCCATTGTTTGCTCGTCTTTCTTGCTCTTTTCCTTTCGGTTTTCTTGCATGATTTCTTGATTTCAGGGTTGATCTTCTCTAAACCATCAAAATTGCCTGAAAAATCAATAAGCAAAATAAGTAAGATTAAAAGAAATAATACTAGTCTAAGAAAAGTAAAAATTAAATTAATATCAATATTGTCAGTCCCCGGCAACAACGTCAAAAACTTGTTGTATTCAAAACCTGCAAGTGCACGGATTGTGAATTGTAGCACAAAATATATCATTTCCTTGAAGACTGTATATTGAGTACTAATATTTTTACTTATATTCTCATCTAGTAAATTAAATAAAAGTAAATTTTATAATAACATAAAGCAAAGAAATCTGATTAAATTGTAATCAAATGATAAAGAGCTTAGAGCCTAGGTTTACTTTCACTATTCCAGTCCAATCATGAACACATTAACAAACAAAAACAATGATTTCAGTTAAGGGTAATTGTACTAAAATACCTAAGGACTCTCTCAATTTTGATTAAGCATGTAAAGATTAAAGTTTAACCTACTCTCGTGATTAAGAAGTTAGTCTAAACTCATTAGTTAACAATTAATTTACCACTGTTGTGGTCGAGTGGTCTAAGTCCTATGAGTCTTAAGTTAATAAATTCCCCTAACTCTCATTGGTTTATTTACCTATAGACATGCAAATAAGCTGGCTAAGAATGAAAGCATAAAATAAGTTCAACTCAAAGAATTAACTGAAAATTAAATTAAATAATAAAACTCTTATGATCAATCACATCATGGAATAGTTACTCCTAACCTAAACTCTAATGGAAATTTAGTCACGCATAATTGAAGTGAAGCACACAAACATAATTAAAGAATAATAAGACGAAGAACAAACAAAGATAAAACTTCTTGAATCTTTGCACAATCTTTGGTTACACTTATTTGTTGCCTCCTGAATGCGGGATTCCCCCTGAAACATCTCTTCAACCTCCTTTTATAAGATAGGGTTGATAAAAGTCCTTTTTGCCCTTAAATCTCATTCCCTTCTAATGTAGGAAAACCTTTAATTTCAACATGGCTTTAGACACAATTGTGTTGAATGTTCTGTCACGTTGCTTGTTAAGCTCCAGATGATCACACGGCTTTGGTCATGCCATGGCACATGTTGTGTCAAATTATTTTCTCTTCTCTTTACTTGGCAGATAACAACACAACTTTGCACATGGCTTGGAAAAGGCATGTCACTTCCATTCAGCTCAATTCACTACTCGACACAATTTAACAAGCTATGTTGCATATTTTGTTGACACAAATTCTCACTCTTCTTGGATTTACACTTTAGACTTTACTACAAAAAGGAAAAATAAATTAATATTAAATAAAAACTCCTTAAAATATGCTTTAAATAATAAAATCATAATTCAAAATACTAATACTAATATATTTCCTATTTAAACTCTACCCAAATTATTCCAATTCTAATTCAATAATTCATTAAAAGTCAACTCAAATATATGTAAATATTATACACATCAGAGCTCCGAATGAATCATGAACAGTTCGGCTCGGTTACACCCCTACATGTAATGATGTCTTGACACTGGAAAAGGCTAAAATTGGCTTGGATTGTGGCCACTCATAAACTCCATCTTTAGGTTCACCCTTCAACAATGGTCTCCCTGTGCCGAGGTCTTTTATAAGAAAAGCAGATGGTGATAATTATATGGATGCTTGATCAGTAGAATGATCTTCATCTTCCTAAAAGGCTTGAGAATTTGGTAGAGATGCGATGGCAGTGGAGCTACTATGGTGACCAAAAACAAAGTTTAATTGATTATTTTCCTGTAAAACCTGAAAGAAAACAAAAACACACTTATTAAACTTATTAAGAATTCCAAGATATCATAAAAACACGTCACATAAAGAAAATAATGAAATGAAATAAAATGCAAATTTTTTTTTTTAGCATGACCAAAGCCAGAATTATTCACTGAGGTTGATGAAGGAAAAGAGTTTCCTTCTCATTGGGCATAAGTCCTCCTTGATATACTTTGCACCTCTGTCCATTTACTCGAAAACACTCTCCCTTAGAATTG
>CATIWM010008114.1:0-10406 GCA_949671775.1 Mallotus repandus | reverse complement strand
GTTGTTGTATATGTTGTTTTATGTTTGTTTCCTTTTGTTGGTTGTTTTGATTTTTTAATGTAATTTTTATTATTTATTTTAGGAATGAGAGTATTTTGTTAAACTAGAGGAATGTTTTAAGAGTAAGATTTCTACTTATATGAATGAGAATGTCATTTCAAATTTAAAGAAGAAATTTACTGGAAGTCAATTGGATTTGTTTAGAAAAACTTGCTTTGGTTATTTTTTTGGATTTGAAGGATTTTAAACTGCAGCCTCAGATTCTTCATTGCTTGCTTTTAAGGGAAGTAAGTCAATCTAAATTTGATGAAATTTGGTTTAATATTTCTGGTGTTCATTTAAAGTTTTTTGTTGGTGAATTTGCTCTAGTTTTGGGGCTGAATGTATTGTTGATTTTGAGAGAAATAAGATTGAGAAATCTGTGAAGAACAATCTGGTTGATAAGTTTTTTTATGGTTCTTCAAAAGTGAAAAGAAGTGATATTGAAGATTGTTTTCTTTTTACAGAGTTTGATTGTGATGAGGATGCTTTGAAATTGGCTGTTCTGCACTTTGTTAGTAATTTTTTATTTTATGCTCCTAAGGATAAGTTTGTTAATAACTATTTGTTGGATGTTATTGACACTAATTTGTACAATCAATATCTTTGAGGAAAGTATGTTTTTTCTTTTACTTTGGATTGTGTTAGGGGAAAGTTTATGGGGGCTGAAGAAAGAACGTTATTATTTTTATCGTCTCATTGGTTTTCCATTGGCTTTACAAATTTGGTTTTATGAATGTTGCGCTTATTATGATTGTGTGTTTGTTGTTCATGATGGTTCTTTGATTTCTCATTTGTTAAATTGGTGTGATTCTGTTGTGCTGAATTTTAAGAAGTTGAATTCACATATTTTGAATTTATCTTCTGAGTAGGTAATTGCTTTTTTTTCTCATTTTTTCAGGTTTTATTGTGTCTTGTTACTGTTTGTTTCTTTTTATTGCTTATTTTTTATTTATTGTTTTTGTAGTTGAAACTGAAAAATATTGTTCCTAATCATGCTGAAGAGGAGTCATTGGATCTGAATGTTTTTTTTAAGAATTCAATAGCTGATGAAGTTAATGTATCTCCTATTCATTATGAAAAATTGGATAGCGGAGATGATTTCACAACAGTTACTGTGCAAAAGTCTAAAAAAGTAAAATCTAGTGGTGTTAAAGAGCATTCAAACGCTAGTTATTCTGTTAGTGATAGGGACTCTATGGTGATAAAGAAAATTGATGATTTGGAGAAAAGGTTTAATGAAAAAATTTCTTCTTTGAGAATTTTTATTGAGGAGAGATTTTCTATTTTAGAAGGGAAGTTGGACATAATTATTCAATAGAAATTTTCTTCTATTTATTCTAATGTTGATGAGAAGGATGCATTTGGTTCAGGTAGTAAAAATGATAATGATGTTGTGGATGGCAGAAATGATATTCTTGATTTTTTTTATGCTGATGAAGTGAATAGGAGAAAAGAAAAAGAAGATAAGAGAAATAAAGAAGTGGAGAAGAAAAATAAAGAAGAGGATGAAAAAATGGAAAAAGAGAAGGAAAATGAAGAAGAAAATGAACAAGGGCTGAAGAAAAATGAAAAAGAGAAGGAAAATGAATAAGAGGATAAGCAAAATGAAGAAGATTTGAAGAAAAACGTTGAAGATAAAGAGATGAACAAAAATATTCAAGAGGAAAAGAAAAAAGATGTTTCAGATATATTGCTATTATTGTTAAGGAATCTGATTCTGCTTCTTTTGATAATGATGAAGATTTTTTTGTGAAGGTTGAGGAAATTATTAATAAATTCAAATAGAGAAGGGTAAGTTGTTATTGTTGCTTTTTGTTTCTTCTTTTTTCTTTTTGTTGCTTGTTGTTTCTTTATGTTGTTTTCTTGTTTTTTCTTTTTGTGTTTTTATGTTGTTTAATTATGTTGTTTTTTTAGGAAGCCACACTTGAACCTGTTAACCCATCTATTGATTCATATGCTAATCAAATGAGAGCTATAGTTCCATAAGTTGAAGCTAGATATGCTCAACCTATAGCAGTGGTTGTTTCTCCTGGAAGTCTGAAACCTTTAAAGAGGGTTGTTACGCCGAGTGGGCTAGTGAAGTCTCCATTTGTTAAGGAGTTTGATTTTGGAGTAAGCTTAAAGAATGTTTTTGAGTCTTGTTATGCTCCTTGGCCTTTTGATGATTTTGTTGATAGTCATCCTGATTATGAAGAGCTTTCTAGTTTTAACCAATGGATTGATGATGGAACTTACAAGCGCCATAAGTAATTATTTTATTTATTTTGTTATATATTTGATTTTCATACATTATTTATTTTTAATATTATTTTTTATTCTTGTTATGTCAAATTTCAAGTATCTTGAGAGATGCGAGGTGTTAAAACCAGGATTTAACTTTAATGTTGCAACAATTTCTTCAAAAACATAGTTTCATACCTTGTTTTATCCTAAGGAGCTCATCACGTTCGAGGAAATATTCTGGAAGCTGTAATGTATCTTTTATAATGACAGATACATTATTTGATGGAAGTTTGCAGAAAACTTATGGTTGTTTGTTGGATAATGATTTTACATTTTCTTTTCAACATATTGTTGCTGAGTATATCATAGGAGATGCTATGCAAAAGTCAACACCATGGGCTAATGTTGAGAATGTTCTATTTCCTATTCATATTGAGTCTCAACTGCATTGGGTTCTTGTAAGGTTTAGCGTGAAGGATTGGTGCATTTATCTGTATAATTCTTTGCAAAGTGCTCGTGATAATGCTTATATTGCTGAGGTGATCGAGTGTTATAGCATGATGCTTCCAATTTTTTTTAAAGAGATTGGGATTTATCTTAAACGTATTGCCATTGATAAAAGACATTTGTGTGTTGAACGTGTTTTTGATTTGCCTTTTCAGACCTTAGCGTAAGGATTTCAATTTTTTTTATTTTTCGTTTCTTTTTTTTATTAATTTCATATTTTTACTGTTTTTTAGTGATTGTGGGCACTTTTATTTATGCATATGTTGAATTTTTTAATCATGGCAAGGAGATTCCAAAAAATTTTAAAGTTGAAGTTTATAGATCAAGGCTTGCATTATCTCTGTATCGATATGGATTAAGGAAGGTTAATGGTGAAGTGCTCAGTGATTTAGAGCAAACTATGAAGATTAAAAGGAGTAGGAAGTTGAAGAAATGATTTGTAGGAGTTATTTGTTTTTTTAGTATTGTTTAGTTTTTTTTATATTTCTTTTCTTTTGTACTACAATTTGTTTGTTAATACATTAAGTTTCAATTTGTGTAATGCACATTAATTTTTATTAATATAAGTTTTAAAGTTTTTTTGTGAATTTTTTTGAGTGTTAATGTTGATTTTTTTTTATTTTTAATTATTGCTTGTAGGGGTGTGAAACGGTCGGGTCGAGGCAGGTCGGAACCCAAACCATTGCAGCCGATCGGGTAAATGGAAGAAGAAATTGAGATCGAACTCAACTGATTTACAATATAAAACCGACGGGTCGATTAACTAATTAAGATCAGTTTATTCAGATGATGTCGGGTCGGGTGTTCGGTTTGGGCCACTTGGGTTGGGCCTTAATTTATTAGGCTTCCAGCAATACTTTTGAACATAAATTAAATACTATAATATTTACTATGATAGTCCAGAAGTAGTGGGCTTTGATTTACATGATGTTTAGATACAAAATTATAATGGGCTTCCACCACCCATAATAATGGGCTTCGATTTACATCATATTTACATACAAAAAAAAATTAGTTGGGCTTCTATTCTAGCCACATACAACCCAAAATAAATTCTATAATTAGTTACAAAAATAATCTTCCACCTCTTTTGCATACACAATTCGAGTGAGAATTGAAAGTGGAGAAGTGTTGCAAAAAATAGCTTCCACCACACTAGCTTCAATCAACTACTTTGCATTTCTATGTAATGAACCAAAAAGTATATTTGTGCAGGCAGCAATAAAAAAAATAGCAGCAGTAAGCTATCTATCCTATAAAGCTGAATTTAACCAATTCAAAGTATGGTATTAGATAACCAGCAAAAAACACATCAATCAACTTACTATGAATTTGAGGCTCAGGTTATAAACATTTTTAGTAAAGGCATACCAACTATCAAATATCCGATAGCAGATAGACAAAAAGTCTAATTGTTTGCACCACAAATACTTGATAAAATTGATATTCATAAAACTGACAATTTAAGAGGCAGAAGCACATCATCATTAGATAAGCAGTCAAGCAGCATGCAACAAAAAAGAAGAGGATCAGTTGTATCAAAATTACAGAAGGCAATGAGAAAAATGAGGCTCAGAATTATGGTTTCATGTCATATAATAGAACAATGCCACATTTCAGGCAACAAGAATGAAATGTCACTAATGAAACTTAAGCAAGTGCTCTATTCACATCACACATAATGGTGGAAGCATTCATCATCACCTCATAATAAAAGAAAGTGACTTAATGAAGATAGCAACAACAGCTTGAACAAGTTGGTCACTTTTTAATTCATAATCACCTCTTTTTCTAGTGACTTAATGAAGATAGCAACAACAACTTGAATATCAAGTTGGTCACATTTTAATTCATAATCACCACACAAGCTAACTGACAGGCAACACACATAGAATAAGTAGACAACTAAATTCATCAAAGCCTCAGAATTACAGCATCAAGTGACATAATGAGACTACAATAACTACTACCAAAATATAAGTTGGTCACAAGTCTCAAATTATAATAATAGGCTCAGACAGTAAGCAAACAAACATATCAACATATAAGCAATCAAGTCAGAGTTATGTTGAGTTAATTTACTCAAGTTAATTGTTAACAAAAAATGCTAACAAACTAGGATGCAGATGGAGTTGTTGAAGACAAAGAAGGGCCACTGCCCAATGGAGGTAGCTCTGCCAAGAACACAAGTAGAAAAACATTAGAAAGTTATAACATGTCAAGATTTTCAACATCATCTATTGCCTCTTCAACTGAAATTGGGTTATTTGAGGATCGCATCTAATCTTGGGTGCACATGAGGGCTTCCATAATTGTAGGAGTTAAAAAACTCCTAAAAGGATCTAGAACTGTTCCTCTTGTAGAGAAAGTTGATTCAAATGCAACAGTTAAAATTAGGAATGCTAAGACATCTTTAGTCATCTAAGCCAGAATATGAAATCTTTCACAGTTATGCTTCCACCATAGCAGGACATCCGGGCCATCCTCTTTTATTATGGCCTTACTTAGATACATTTCCAATTCATATTATTTAGAACCATCCAAACCAGTCTCCATTTTATGTTGCAAGTATTTAGCTTTCAAGACTGATTTAGGCTTGCCACTAGAAGGGACAATAGTTGATTTCACTAAATGAGTGCCTTCAGAAGTTGCTTAGGACTGATTCTCAGATCTAGCAGTAACAGAAGTAACAAAGAGGGCCTTATAGTCCTCAAACAGTTCAAACATTAAGGACTTTACAAGAAAAAATAGTTTGCCTCCACCATCCTTATACATTTGACCCAAAAAGTACTCTAAATAATCAAGTTTGTTAGTTGGATCCAAAATGCTAGCAAAGAAAATAAGAAAATTCATTTTCTCTGTATCACCCCAATATTTATTAAATTTTACTTTCATATACATGCCCATATTTTTCATGCTATCATCAGCTAATTAATACACTCATTTAGCTCCTAATATAAATCAAACACTTCAATGAAAAAGGTATTAGCAGTGACATACAAAAAACCAGAGATTTTTAATGTCATTTAATAGAACTGCTTCAAGTAATCCACCTTTCCTTTTACATAAGTCCAATAAATTTACCCTAAAGGATGACTCAGTCTCATCATATTTATCAAATACCTTTTCATATAAACATGTCGTTTGTAGCGTAACATAAGTACTATTCCACCTAATGGGCACATCAAGAGATAAAGATTCCTTTGACTCAACCCTAATCAATGTAGATAATTCTTTGAACTTCCTCAATCTACTAGGTGAATTCCTAATATACCTAATTGCCTCCCTCACTTTTTAACAGAAATTGTGACCTCTTTTAATCCAACCTGTACTATGAGGTTCAAAATATGAACAATGCACCTAACATGCAAGTATTTTGTTCTAACAACAGTTGTTCCCCAAGAAAGAATTTTTTTGTAAAATAGTTAATGGCAATGTCTTTGTTAAAAGCATTATCCACTGTGACAGTAAAAATATTCTTTAATCCCCAATTCAACAAGCAGTTTTCTAATGCCTTAGCTATAACCTCACCCATATGGGAAGTAACTGGCATAAAAGACATAATTTTTTTATGGAGCCTCCACTCATCATCTATAAAATGTGTAGTTATACACATATAGTTAAGCCTCTGAATAGAGGTCCAAGAGTCAGTTGTCAAACTGATGCTTTAACAGTGTTCTTTGAAAAAAAAGCTTCATTTTAAGTCTCTGATCCATGTAGGTATTATAAATGTCCCTAGAGATAGTCCACCTAGAAGGCATTTTGAATCTTGGACAGCAAGCAGACATGAATGATTGAAAACCCTCCCCTTTTACAAACATAAAAGGTAGTTCATCAAGGACAACCATTTCTAAAACTTTTTTTTTTTAATGAGGTCCTAGTCAAATTTCCAAGTACCTAATACCCTCATAGATTAAGAATCACATGCTTCCACAGGCATTGGTTTTATAATTAGTAAAGATTACCTATTGTCTTTAGAATGTGGATTTTTTGTGCAAGTAACTATATGGCCTTGCAAAGAAGATGTGCCATGCAGTTTAGAGTGAGCATTTATTTTCTTACCATAGTAGATACATCTACTTTTAATTGTAACCCCTGATGCATCCTTAACCCTCTTGAAATGCTCCCATGCTTTACTTCTCGTATCAATCTCTTTTCTTTTTTTGCTAGCATCAGACTTATTGTTTGCTTGGCCTTTTTGTTGTGCTTCCACCTCTTTTTCTTAAGGCGCAACATTACTAGTATCAAGCTGAGCTTCCATCTACATCAAAAGACAATATGAAATCAGAAATAAATGTAAGAATATAAAAGAATCTATACAAAATTATTTAATAAAAACCTTACAAGGAAAAAAATATATGCAAATTACCTTTGATTTTAAAGGATCTGCTAGGTTTGAATTCCAACCTTAATGCTTCCATCAAAATTAATTTAAAACCATAAGTGACAAAAGATGTTTGTGCTTCCACCAATTTTAGTTCAGCTGATTTTTATCAACTGAAAATGATCAATACAAGCAGAAACAGAGAGAAATTAATACAAATCAACTGATAGCATGAACAATAAACATGTAGATAAACTAAAATAATCACACTCAATCACAGAATCATGAGTGTGATTCACATAACCAAAATAAAATAAAAAGTCCATTATATGCCCCCAGATCAGTAAATACAAACTTCCACCATATTTGCTAAAAACCATTCAGAACCAAAACAAAAAAATACCTTTAACACAGATTTAAAATTTAACACAACTCGAAAATAAAGCTTTTTAACCAACTAAAAAAATTTGCTTCCACCTCCTACATGTTTCCAAGTCACCAAACAAAACCAAAAAAATCATGTAACACATAGATCTAAAGTAATAAACAACAAATCATCAAAAACATTTTAAAAAAATAATTTGTGCTTCCACCACTGTAAACCATTTAAAAACTTTACTTTTAAAAAAAATTAAACACACATAAACAAAAGAAATTAATCGCCTACATGTTTTAAAAATATAGAAATCAAACTCTTTACCATATACGTATATGGACCATTTACAAAAAGAAAACCATTAACAAAAAACAAAAACACAAAGAAGTAAAAACTAAAAAAAATAAAACCCATGCATTAATGAAAAAATAAACCAAATTTAACATCAAATGAGTGAGTAATAGTCTAATAGACATCCAGATTTACCATATCATATAAGAAAAAGGGTATTCAATTATCACTGATGGTTTTAAATTTTTTTTCTATTTAGTTAATATGATAGGTACTATGAAATAACAAGAGTAGAAGCCTGAAAAAAAGAGATTGACCAATTTTCATGGAACTCAAATAGTTGAAACTTGAGAGACAAAGAGCAGAGAGGCTTATTGGAGTTCAAGGGCTACTAAATTGAACCAATTGTGGGGGAATAAGGGTTTGGATGTAAGAATATAGAAGGGGAGTGGCAGGCGGTGGCTAGGTTACAAAATTAGAGTTAGGTTCTGTGTTAGTTGAGAGAAACTGAAGGAAGAATCGAGAGAGAAGGAAGGTGGAGAGGGAGAGGCGGCAGGTGAAATGAGGCAAGGATTAGGGTCAGAGGGTTGGGGTAGTATATGACATATATATACATACATAAAACACATCATTTTATGTTTAAGAGAATCAATATTTAAAGCGGGTTGGTAACATAAAACCTCATACCGACCCACTTATCGAAAATTGATATTAACCCACCCGATCTCGACTGAACCTCTCCCCACCCAAATCATCACCCAGTCGTTCCTTGTTCTCAGTTCGGTTCGAGTCCTACACACCCCTAATTGCTTGTTGTTGCCTTTTGTTGCTTTTTGTTGTCTTTTGTAGATTTTGATTGTTGCTTTTTGTTGCATGTTTTTATTTCTGTTTCTTATTATTGTTACATTATTTTTTTACACTGTTTGTTGTGTTTTGTTGTTGCTTTGTGTTGTTTTTTATTGTTTCTTAGTTGTTGTTTTTTTATTGCTTCTTGTTGCTTTTTGTTTCTTTTTTGTTATTTTTTTGCTTTTTAATTATCACTGTTACTGATATCAAAATGAGCAAGTAAAGAAAAAAAATAACATAAATAATTTGGAATTTTAAAAAATTGGTAGCAACAATGACGTTAATGAAATCTGTGAATTCTTGCAATAAGAATGATAAAATTTTATTTTTTTAATAAAGAAATGGATTCATTTCAGTTTTTTTTGGTGGATTTCTGCATGTTTTTCTGTTGTGCCCAAGCTGCCCACACTTCCCACATTTGTTTTTATTTTCATTCTCTCATGGTGCTTTTATTCTTCTTTTCTTTGGTCTTCCAGCTTTTATTTTGCTTTGTGGTGGATCTACTTGTATTTTTTGCTCTTCATGTGGTATTTTTCATGTTGCTTGACTTAGAATTGGATGTACTATTTCTTTGTATGTTTCCAAGAGTGCCTCCTTTGTGTAGAAATGTTAGCAATATCTGTACGGATCTTGATTCATTTGGTTGAATATTGCAAGTGCATATGAACATGGCAGCTCATCAATTTGGAACTTGTTGCATGTGTATTTTCTTTCTTCCAGTTTGACAATGAATGGTGCATTCAAGTCATAGACAGTGAATATTTTTTATGTTGAAGGTTTAACTTAGATTCAAATAAAAAAATGAGGAAAGCAGAAATAAAAATACAACAGTGTCACTTATTGCTTTTTGTTCCTTTTTGTTGCTTTTTGTTTCTATTTTGTTGGTTTGTTGTTGCTTTTTGTTTCTATAATATGAAATGCAACATTAAATACAATATCAACAATGTAAAAAATAAATATCAAATGAAAAATAATTGTAGAATGAGAAACAATTACAAAAGCAACAAAAAATAATAACTTATATAATATTAAGCAAAGAAGTAATAATATGACCTGTAGGTTTAGGCTTTTCATGTAGTTTTCATTAATACTACCTTGTGGTCTTTTTACAAGCCTGCTGAATGTTGATCTTGCAAGATTCCTATTTGTATAGGTCCATTCTTGCACTTAAGAATGCAGGTACTGTAGCAATGCCGTTATCAGTAGGTCTTTAGCTTTCTTCATCACCGCATTTAATGATTCAGCTATATTTGAAGTCATTGCTGAGTATCCGTTATTGATTGAGAAAGGTCTAGCCTATTTATGATACCCGATGTTTTTTAGGCATGGGGTTATCCTTTGATCAATCTTTTCCAAGTCGTTCATGTGGTACTCAAACTCTTCAATGGTGTATGCTTTTGCTGTTTAAAAAAAGAATCCTTGATGCTTTTTGGGTTCCCTTTGAAGTTGTTTAAAAGATGGCATACACAAATACCATGGGCTGCTTTAGGGTATATTTCTTATACTACTTTTTCTATACTTTCATGACTGTCAGATATTATAGAAATTCCTTCTCTACACCCAAAAGCTTGTTTGATTTTTCTGAAGAACCATTCCCAAGATTCATCATTCCCAAAATTCATCATTTCCATGGCATTCCATGGATCATCATGGATCTTGTTCACCACTACGGATTCAAATCATCCTATCCAAAATCATAAACACAAAAAATAAATAAAACTTAGTAAATAAAAAAATAAAAATAAAATCAAATAAAATAAAAATTAAATAGAATAAAAAATAATCAAATAAAAAAAG
>CATIWM010008101.1:0-15712 GCA_949671775.1 Mallotus repandus | reverse complement strand
GCTATTAAGTGATAGTGTAAGTGGGAGTTTGTGCATAGGAGGATTCATCACCCAAATTGCTAACCACTTTGGAATCTCTTTGCATAATCTTCCATCCATTCCCTCTTCTTTTCTTGATGACAATCTTTTGAAGAATTCTAGGCAATTTAAGCTTACTAGAAATATTTGGGTTTGGAAAAACGAAGTAGGAGATGAAGATGTTGATAAGGAGCTAGAACACGATTTAGAGGACATAGAGCGTATAGGCACTCATGGTCTTGAGGGTGTTGGTGAAGAAGAACCTCAAGAACAAGTCCCTCCTCAAACTCAAAGGAAAAGGCAAAGAGGACCTTCCACTTCTCATAGTGTTGATGATGAACTAGCTTGGGTTAGTGGATTATTTGATAGACCATCAATTGTGGAATCCAACTTCAACATAAGGTTTGATCATGTGGATACAAGACTTGATCGATTCGAGCAAAGGATGGATCACATGGAGCATGACATTCATCATCTTTATGCTCACCAAAACATCTAATGCACTTAGAATCCCCCACCTCCACCTCCTCTTCCATTCCAAGATCCTTAGATCACTTGTTTCTTTTCAAAGTTTATTTTTGGTTTCTTTCTAGTTTATTTTCCTCTTTTGTGATGTCATATGCTAAGCACTACATGATAATGTGTCTTAATAGTAGCACTTATCTCAAATGTTTAAGAATTACTTTATGTACTCTTTTATGATGTTGTATAAGTGTTACAAGTTTTGTTAATTAATGATCATGTTATTATGTTTCGTTTAGCATATTGGTCCTTTATTTCTTTTTAATTTTAACAAAGGGGGAGAAAAATTTGAGTTTGCTTAATTTTAATATTTATTATTATTTATTTTCTTGCTATTTATTACATGCATTGTAAGTGTGGCTACTTTTGTGTCAATCATCATGTTATCATATTTTTCTCCATGCAAAAGACTTTATTTTGCTTACTTGTATAATTTATTTTATTATTTTACTAAGGGGGAGAAATAAATTTTTTTTGAAACATTCATGTTTTTATTGTTTTAGTTCTTGGTCTTTTTTTTCCTTTAGAACTAAGCTCTATATAATCATGTGATAGTTTCAAATGTTACATGTACTATTTTTCGATGCATTATCTTAGTAAATTTTGTCTTCTACCATGTTTATGTTTCTTAAATATTTTTTTCAAGCATCTATTAATAATTCTAAAATTTATATTTCTTATCATGTTCAATAGGAGGATAAATAAAGAAATATATTCATTTTCTTATTATTTATTGTCTACTCCTTAATTTTTATCTTGTGCATAATCTTAGGGGGAGTATGTATCATCTAATTAAGTAAAGTTCAAATTTTCACACACTTCACTTAAATTATCTTCTCAAACTCAAAATAAGTTTGTTAAAATAAAAAAGGGGGAGATTGTTGACCTTAGTAATAATCAATCTTTATTTTGATCTTAAAAATCTTAGTTTTGAGCATCTAACATGTTTGTTTAAGTGTGTATAAGCTAGGACTATCATGCAAATCAAAATGGAGTTAAGCATGCTTTTGGGCTAATGTGACCTCCGAGATTCAAGGAAGAATTTAGCATTCTTAGAGATCTAAAATGAGGAAGTGATCTGCTTGAAATTTGAAGTAGACATCTTAATCTTTCCAAATTGATCTTACTTGTCAAAATCCAAGTTCTTTTGGATATGAAAATATTGAATCAAAGTCAGCATATGCAGTTTTCATCTTAAGCTGAGCAGATGTCAAATATCTTGAGCTACAGATGTCAAATTGAGATGATTCAAAGTGCTATGGAAATATAAGAAAATTATCTACAACTTTTGTGAAGAAAGATAAGGCTAATTCGATCTTCTTCAGTGATGCTCACGAGCACCTTCACGAGCATCTCACGAGCAAGCTCCTGTAGCATCCTTTGTGAGCCTTTTGGGCAGTGATGCTCACGAGCGACGCTCACAATCGTGAGCTGCTCGTGAGCATGCCCCTGTCAGCAAAAAATGGGAATTTTTGACTTGTTTCAAAGGCAACGGCTAGTATCTTCCTCCTCACGATCGTGAGCATCCATAAAGCTGCAAAAAGAGTCCTAGAACATACAAAAATCATTTATAGACGTTGGAGACATAATTGATTCATCCAACAGCTATATTTTTGAGTGTTTATCTATATAAACACCTCCAAGAGCTCTATTGAATGTTAAGAAACTTGTTTATCATTCATTCTCTCTTAAGCATTCATCAAAGCTCTCAAATTTCAATTTTATTCATTCCTTGTTTCATTAACTCTTGTGAGAGTTGGTTGTGTGTTAGAAATAGAATTTCTACTTCATCTAATTGTTGGGATAGATTAGAAGGGAAGTGAGGTTTATTTCTAAAGGAATTGGTTTAAGTGTTTAGCCATTAAAACACTTGGGATTTGGTTTAAGAGTGAGCCTTGAAACTCTTGTTTTTAAGGTTGTAAGAGTGAGCCTTAAACTCTTGTGTAATCTCAATCTTATGAATAAGATTGTGGGTGATTGAAAGTCCTAACTTGGGGATAAGTTAGGTGGAGACGTAGGATTGTTGTTGAATCCGAACTCCTTAAATCTTTGTGTTCTTCATTCTTCCTTCCCAATATTCTTTCTATTTTTATTTATATTTCAATTACTATCGATTTGAATTCGATTGCCTTATTCACCCCCCCTCTAAGGCGTTTTCACAATCAATGTTGGAGGAGATTCGAAAAAAAATTAACTTTATTATAACTATAACTGCTGAATATAATTCATCACAAGTTGTTACATATAATCATTAGATATGCAATTGATAAAAAGACAAAATAATAATAAATAATAATGATTGGAAAAAAAGATACAATGAAAAAATTAAATTGTATTATATTGAAATGATTTTAGAATTGAATAAGAGTAATGAGCATGTCATCATAAGAAGATTGACTGTTTGTTTTTTAAGTCTTGAATTTTGAACTCAAGATGATGTAACTCAAGAAAGGAGAAAAAAATTTTAAAATATACATATTCGATAGTTGAAACAGAATTTAAAGATAATCTCAAAGAGCTTAATAAGCTTGATACTTGAATTGTTAAAGAGCTCTTATGTTATCCTCATCAACAATGGTATGGAGCTTTCATTAGGATTGAGACAAAGTGTAATTCAGTTGAGAATAATGTGTTAGAGACTTTCAACTCATAAATTTCGCAAGCAAGACAATCAAATCAATGTTAAAGGAGATTCAAAAAAAGGTCATGGAGCGAATTTGAGTTATGAGGGAGTTTTGAGAGAAATGGGTGATTGACATTGCTCTTAATGCACAGGAAAGTTGGATCATAATAAGATGAGGGCAACCAACTACAATTTAATTTTTAATAGCCAAGATGGGTTTGAGATAAGTGAAGGGAAGTATGAGCACACACTAGATTTATCAAGGAATACTTATACATGCAGGTATTAGGAACTAAAAGGAATACCATGCCCACATGCAATATGTGTTATTTTTTAGGGGAAAGTACAAAAATCACCATGTGGTTTCACGCTTTTAGACTTTTAAGTACGTGGTTTTTTGTGACACTTTTAAGTACGTGTTTTACGCTGTTACACACTTTCCAGTTTATGAGCCTAACACCGTTAACTTAGTCCTAGATGGCGCCTACATGGACAAGGTTGCCCAATAGCTAAACACACGTAGACATGCAATGGTCCACACCGAGACATGTATTTACACTTAAGAAAAACACACAAAACCTAAAACATTTAACCCAAAAATCACATTTTAGGGGAAATTGTCAATTGAAAACCCTAAAAAAAAAGAAAAACACAATTGAAGAAAAAGAAGAAGAATCAATATGGATCTATACTCCCAATCTTCTTCATCAGCTTTATCTTCAGTTGGCAGGGAGTCATCGAATCATATTTATAGATGTTTGATGCCATCACCAGTGAGGATTTTGAAGCAGCCTGTAACACTTGGAAGAAGATTTAGAGGATGTGTAGAATTTTCAAGGAGGTGTAATTTCTTTGAATGGGTTGATGCGGAGAACTGTTATGGATGTCGAGAACAAATCCCACGTTATTTGGCAAGGATTGAAGAGTACGAGGTAGAGCTAATAGAGTGTAAAGCTAAAGAGGTGGAAAAGGTATTTGAAACTGGTAGATTGAAGGAGTTTATATTGAATAATGGTATGCATACGACAATGTTGGCTAAAGAGAACCATTTTTTGAGGATGCAGTTAGATGCATCATTGAAGAGGAAAAAATTTAGGTTTTGTTCATGTGGGAATTTTTTTGGTTTTTTGCTCTATTTGTTAATAGGTGTTGTGGCTGTTGTTGTGATGTTTGGAGATAGCAGGGTTAGTTGTGGTAAGAAGGCATTATATTTGTCATTATGACCATTGAACTCCAGGTATTTGTAAAAAAGTTTGAATGAATGAAAATGACTTTTTTTTTTTTGTGTTTGTAAGGAAACAAGACTCTGTCACTTAGTTGGGAACCTTATAACCTATGTTGCTCAGAATATGATTTTATGGTTATGTAAAAAAATGAGCATTTATCTGTCAAATTACAATGGCAACAAAAATTGAAAACATATTAGTAACAGAGAGCTTTTAATAAAATGATATACATAAGTGAACATTGAAATTTGGTCAAAAAAATCCTTCATAACATGGTTCCTACAACTTAATAATGCCATAAATGAAAATAAAAAATGGTTCTCAATGCCTGCAAATGTATGCCAAAAAAATTGCATTCCAACACAGGCCATAAGCTAATGCATATAATTGGCTATAACCTAAAACATATACATGTTTCTGGCCATAAGCTAATGCATATAATGGGCCATAACCTAAAGTAAAATATATAAGTCATTATCACAATCCTATAAGTAAGTAACTAAAGCTTCCAATGTACTTTCTTCATCGTTGTGGATTGGTAGATTCCTAATTAATCTTCTGGCCATGTCTGAAAGATGTTCTGCCCTCTTAGAGTTCTTGTACACTGTTGATGAGGTTGAAGAAGTTATTGCAACTGGAGTCTTTAATATTTCTAGTGGCTTGAAGGGTACTTTTGGCTGAAGTTTAGGTGGTTTGCCTCTAGTTTTTATTGGTGGAAGTGGAGTTACTGAAGGTTGAGTAGTTGTAAAGCTCGCTCCTTTTTCTTTCCCCTTAGCATCAGTATCCCTTTACCTTTTTTGACTGGATGCCTAACATCCCATAAAGACACAAATTTACCACACTAACAAACAAAAATTTAATATTCAATACCTCTCACTTAATCTAATACGCCAAACCTGAGATGTTTCAGACAAAGTTGGGTGTGAACTTGATACTCTTTCAGGTATTGGTGTTGATGGCCTAGTAGGTGAGGGTTGAGATGCAGATGTTTCAGGTGCATTTTTCTTTCTCGTTGTCCTTTTTGCTATATCATTTTACATTCAACTCATAAAATAAATTCATTAGTTCAATTTTTTTCAATAATGGATAAAATCCTATAAGAGGCAACATATTACCTGGCTACTATCTGAAGCTGAAGGTGCCTTCTTGATCCTTTTCCTGCTTGAATTATTGGAACTTGAAGGATTTTTAGCTTTATTAAGTCTCTTTCTCCTTTGCCGAGGTGTTTCTCTAATCACATTTACCTTGCATCCCCTTACATTGTGTCCAACTTGGCCACAGTTGCCACACACAACTAGATTACCAGCCCTTGTAACCCTATATGGATTCTTTGCCTCATTTGTACTTTTGATTCTCTTTTTTTTTTGGGCGTCCAGCAGGCTTTCTCACTATGTTCAGCTCTATATCAGGTAACTCACTCCTCTCCCACTCATGCTTGCTTGGAATATGATTAAATACATGATCATAGATAACTAGAAATGTTTTTTCAAATACACATCATTTGCATATGCTTCTGGCCTTTCTCTATTACAGTATATAGAAGACACAACATGTTTACATGGAATACCTGAAATTTCCTACATCCTACAGATGTATGTCTTTAAATTTAGATCTATTATCGAAGTTGTATCACCAAAATCAATTTCATACCTTATTTTTGCAGCTGGTGTAGACATACAATTTCTGCTTTTAACTTTGAGTTGCTCTAGTTTATCCTAAATTTTTGGGCATATGTCACCTTTATATCTCATCATAGATGTGTGCTTCACATGAAACCTTTTCATTAATCTTCTTCTTATCCATTCAAACATGTTTGTGACATGAATGTCCCTTCCAGATCATCTTCAGTAAGATCCTCGGTATATGTTGTGTCCTTTTCTTATTCATCAGTTGATTCAACTATATTATCTCCCCTACTTATTACTTCATCTTCATCATTCATATTGCACTCTAACCCATCATCACTACCTTCATAGTTTGCATATAGTTCACTTAGTTCATCATCTTCACTAGATGATGTTTCATTCCCTTCACTTAATGAAATACAGTAATCACCATCCTCTGAATCACTTTCTAATAGCCCTTCCAAGGTCAGACCATCTAAACAATAACTCCTTGAATATCTAGTAAACCTACACCCACTCAAACTACGCCAACAACCCACATTTTCCCTTGTTGCATTCAGGTCGGCCTCACCAACTTCAGGCTCAGCACCACCTGACTGACCAATACCAGGCTCAGCACCACCTGACTGACCAACACCAGGCCCAGCACCACTTACAGGGTCCTAACCAACACCTGACTGACTAACACCTACCTCAGCAACACCTGTAAGGTCCTCAACACCATCTGCATTGTAGCACCCTCAAATGCATCACCACCACTTGCACTACCATCAGTTGCACCACCACTACAAGCATCAACACCTGCCTCACTAAGCTCGTTATATGTTTCAACCAAGTCAACCACATCATCATTGTCATCCATACCCTCAAATAAATGTCCACTGCAATTATCTTGTACTTCTTCCCTATGGTTTAGAGGACTAAACTCCTCAATACCAGCACCATAATCAACAACTATAGGTGGATCAATTCCAACATAATATAATATTATATATTCATCACCGTTGTTATAATTCAACATATTTTCAACATTTTTATCATCAACTATTTGTTCTAAACCAACTTTTCCATTAATTCCAGAGATTTTAAACCACATGTCAGCCCCACCAATATAACCCAAATAATTTTTCCATAACCCAAAAGCTCATAATACGAAAGGTAGTCAATATCTTGATTTCGAATATACCTGACACCTTCATATTTACAATTTTGATCATCATTCTTATTCCAATGGCCACCATAGTGAATTTGGAAGGTAACCACCTCTGCCATGAGCTGCATTTCAAAATAGTCCCCATTTTAGTGCAAAATACCACAAACAAGTTAGAAATCACACAATAAACTCAAAAACATTCCTTCATACTACAAATATTTCATATTTTTTTCTCATTATCTCAAATGCGATAAAGAAGACATACACTCCCCACCAAAATTCCATCTGACCCATTAAGACGTCCCACCCAAATTCCATCTGACCCATAAACCATACCCAACCAACTAACCCGACCTGTTCAAATGCCCTAACCATAACCCGACTCCATGACCCATAACCCACTAACAAACAAAATCCCTCCTCAATCCCTGACCCTTGCAAAATGACACAAATTACTACTTGACTTTGAAGTAAAGAAACAAGTAAAATTACCTGTCACAAATTACTTCAAGCTTTAAATTTTGAATCCCCTGTGCTTTGTTTGCTGATTGATTTCAAAATTACTTTTTTAAATTTGAAAATTTCAATCTTCATAATCTGTTGGTGAAATTTTAGTGTGTTAGGTTAGGGAGCTTTCATTTGTCTTCAATCCTGATTTCATTTGGACAATGAGTTAAGTGTTTTAGGTTTTGGGTGTTTTTTTAAAGTGTGAATACATGTCTTGGTGTGGGTCATTACATGTCTGACATGTGTTTAGCTATTGGGCAACTTTGTCCGCATAGGCGCCAGCTAGGACTAAGTTAACGATGTTAGGCTCATAAACTGGAAAGTGTGTAACGGCGTAAAACATGTACTTAAAAGTGTCACAAAAAAACCACATACTTAAAAATATAAAATCGTGAAACCATAGGGTGGTTTTTCATACTTTCTCCTATTTTTTATCGCAAAATGAATCTAGACCAATTTGTCTCATAGTTCTATTTTAAGGATATATTCTAGAAAGCTTATGAAACAATTATACAGCCTGTTAGGAGATTTTATTATGGCTAAAATCTAACTATTTTACAATTGAACCTCTTATAATTGTCAAGAAACTTTGTAGTTCAAAGTTTAAAAGGAGAAGAGATACAAACGAACCCAAGAAAGTAAAAATTAGAAAATACTCAAAAAAAGTGGTGTCAAGATGACATGCTCTATATGCCATACCAAGACGTACAACAAGTAAGGTTGCCCGATAAGAGGTCAACCAACCACTCAGGTGAGGGAGTTCTGATCATTACATTAAGTCAATTACTAATTAAACAATTGTATGTTAATTTGTTATAACTACTTTTTTTGGTAAAATTCTAATGTTGTCGAGAAGTGCCATGAAGTAAATGTTCAATACATTGTACTTGACTTCAATTTTGGTAACTAGGTAAAATACGTGTAAATTATGTTATGCATTATATTTTGTCTATATTTGTAAATAGTTTTACAGTTTTATTTTTCTTTTGTTTAAGTATCTCAAAGCACACCAATTGTAAGTATAGTGGAGACTCCAAGTACTTCACAAGGGAGAAATGTTCCTATTTTTCAAATACTATAGTGCTTGGTGCATCATCAACACCTATTACTTCAACAACAATAACTATTGCATCAATAATGGCATTTAGTGGAGAAGTATTTAATTTGTTCATGAAAATTTTTCCATTAAAAAGTGTGTCTTAATGACATGTGATTTTTCTAATTCCTTTAGTAATTTGCTACTAGTGTGTACAATTGGATATGATTTTGGAAGAGACAATGTCAAGGGTACAAGTATAAGGGGTGGAGGTATTAGCAGTACTAGAGGTGTTGACAGAGCTAGATTGGGAAAGAGAAGTGGTGTAGGTAGAGGTACAAGCAATAAGAATATTCTAGAAGGGGCAAAGGTATGGGTGTTGACAACACTATTGGAAGGGGCAAAGGCAGAGGTGTGGATGTTGACAACAGCTTAAGTGTAGCTTCAGCCTTAGATACTGTTAATGTTGCATCAAATAAACCAACATTTGCGAAGTGATATACTACTCCAACTTATTATTCTAAAACAAAGAGAGTTAAATGTGGTTATAGAGTATATGTAATGGAAAATGGGATTTCATTAGAGAATGTAATTTATTTATTATTTATTAATATTGTTTATTATATTCAAATTTTTTGAACTAAAAATTATTTTTCATTTACATCATGGAAATCCTAATGCTAGAGTGATTCATATCCTTTTAGAGTTAACCAAATTAGCACACATTATTGGGGACTTGAGCTTCAAACCAGGAAGTGTACGATGGAATGGCAAATCAGTCGTAACTTCAAGGCAGCTTCAACAACAAAGAGACGCAATGAGGCTGATGAACATTGGAGGTAATATTCCAAATTAAAGTTCTCAAAACAACACTAGAAGCAATATCTAACGTAATGTTAATGTATTTTGCTAATTATTATCTTCAGGCCAACCTTGTTTGTGCCTTTTATCTTCAGGCCAACCTTGTTTATGCCTTTTATATATTAACATATATATGGCACTACAAAAACACATTTTATGTGTTTTGCTTTTGCATTTTGTTCATGTATATTGGTAAACTTTATTTGCAATGTAATCATTATTATATAATATCAAAATTCAAGTTGTTATAAATTTTCCAATCACAAATTTCCTATTGTAGTGTTTTCTAATCACATATTAGGTTATGGGTAATCTAATATTCTCTAAATTTGCACTCACTAACAGAAAATATATATATACTTTTGAACACTGAATTTTCCATTTCATTAATAAGTTAAACATTATAATAAAGTTAAAAGATTAAAACATCACATACAAAAATTGTTAGCAAATTGAAATGTTAACAATAGTCAACCTAAAATGCAATCTACTACCTCCAAGTTAACCACAAACATAAACATAACACATCACCTTACTACACTCTACTTGTAATCAACAAAATCAATCCAATAACAAATCCTATTAACACAAACTGATGGACTTTATCACCTTTAACCTCCTTAATTTGTTTCAATAAATCTAAAATCACGTTTCTTGCTTGGTCACCTATTAGAGGATCAAACCACATAAAGTAATTGCAAGCCCCTACATTCTGAAACAAAAGCAAATTTAAAATCTTTGAAATAAAAGCAAACCTAAAATCATGTTACAATCTATGAGCAAAATGAAACAACACCAAAACACCTAAAAATCTGCACAACCTTGTCCTATTCCTATTTCATTAAAAAAATCAAAATAAGAATTCAATATATCAATAGTCGTTTACCCCATATTTTCTACATAAAAAACACTTCATATAGGGTTCACATTCGTTTATGATGTCTTCAAGGTTGCAATTTTTTCACAATGACAAATCGGTAGCTCATATTTTGTAGCATTCATCCTTGTAGCCTAACAAATCGATGATCTATTTGGAAAAATCAACGGTTTATAAGTCAATAGAGATGGGAAAAAAAAGGAAGAGAAGAAAAAAATTATTTTTTTTAGAAAATCAATGGAGGAAATTGAGATGCACTAAAGAACGAAAAAGGAGAAAAAGAGAAATTTGATGAATGAGTTCACACGTGTGATGGTTTTTTCTAATTCACGCTCCTCAAATCATTTAAAGTCACGCACTAATCCGATGTAGACTTGCATGATTGATTTATAATTTAATTTACGACATTAAAGATTAAATAGATAAAAAATAAAAATTAAGATATAAAATTAAATAAAATAAAAATTCAGAGGTAAAATAGAATAATTAGGCATTTTGGCAAAGTTTTAAGGGTGAAATCGTTCAATTGACCAAATTTAAATCATTAATCAGCAAAAACCACATGGAGAACAACAAACACGCAAAGAGAGAGAGAGTGTGTGTGTGTGTGAATACTGGTGAAAGACAGTGACAGGAAGGGGTAACACAGGTGGCATGGCGATGATAGGCCAGAGTTGAGAATGCACATACATAGGAAGGGAGGGGAAGAAGAGAAAGAGAGAGTGGCAGCGGTACTATTTGTAGAGATAAGGCATTTCATTTCACCTGACAGAACAACAAAAGAAAAGACGTGTGAGATTCAGCTCCAAACAAAAAGTTGTGCACTTTATTTTATTTGGCTTTCCCATATTACCCCCACCAATTCTGCACATCTAATCTTTTATTATTATATATATATAAATCAAACAAATCTTTCACTATTATTTAGTATTTATTTATTTTGGGTTTTGGTTTTGGATTATATAATATAATAATTATCATACAATCATAGTAAGATTTTGGTTTATTAAATAATTATTCTTTTTGGAGAAATCTATGGATTGATTCCCCAACTTTACACTTTTGACTAGAAGTGGATGTACTGTCTTAATTGCATCTTGTGATCTGAAGCAGTATTTTCAACTGCTGTCCCAACACTCTAATTTTGTAGCCTTTTCATCAGTACTTTTTAACTATACCCCTATGTTTGGAACGGTGAAAAAAATAAAAATAAAAAAGAAAAATAATTTTTTTATATTTGATAAAGTAAGAGAAAATAAATATAAATATATATATATATTATTTTCAGCATAAAATTATATCTCTAAAATAGAGAAAAAGTTAAAAAAATAAAATCATAATAATACTAACTAAATATAATTTAAATTCTAAAGATAAAAATTAAAATAATAATATAAAATTTATTCATTTTTCTTATTTTTATTTTTTCTCTATCTAATTATAGATAAAAATAAAAAATATGTTATTATCCTTATCCTTTATATTTTGTCCCGAGTGTCAAAAAAGAGTTCCAGCCTATTTACCCACGTGGAAGAATATTAGTCATCCATTTATAAACAATAAAGACCTACTTTCTCTTATTTCTTTTGTTTTCTTTTCCCATAAAACATAATAATCAATATACATATGTCCGCATAATGTATGAATAATTTAAAAATATAACTAAAATATTGTATACATTTTAAAAAATAAATTTATATATGCAATTAGAAAAAAAAATCATATCTTATGTTAAAATTTAAAAAATAATTAAAATTTTTTTATTTAGTCATCTCTTTTCCCTCTCAACTTGAACAAATAGATAAATAACTAAAATTTTTCAACTTTCATGCAATAATATTGTGTATTTTAGTAGTATAAAAATTATGAAAAAAGTACAAAATGAACAATTAACTTTTTTAATAAGTATAAATGAAAGAAAATTGTAAGTAAAAAAATTATCTAATTCATGTATATATATATATATATATATATAAGTAAATGAAAGATAAAATTAAATGTGAAAGTTGAAAAGTTGACAAAAATAATGGTTTAGGTTAAAGGAGATAATAATTAAAAATTAAAAGTATAAAAATAAATTTTGCTTCAATTTCCATAAAATTTTTAAAAATAAGAAGAAAAAAGTTTTTAAATAGTAAAATTAAAATAAATATAATATAAAGCATATTAATATTAAATTATTTTTTTTAAAAATAAAATGACTTTAAAGATGAACTAAACAAATTGTAATATATCACTTGTAGATAAACATTATATATAAAATGTCACTTGGCATAATTTGGCTAATTTATTATAAATATAGGCTAGACATCAGCCTACATAAATAAAAAAATTTAATTTATACATATTAATTATCTATCTATGTTGCTGCACATTAATTAGAAAAAGGTTTTTTTTAATAATTATTCATTTATTTTTTAATTTTCAAAAATAAATATAAAAATGAAGATAGTGATAGTAAAATAATGAAAATGGTATAAACTTTTGAGTGTTAAAATAAAGAAGTGATAGTCATAATAACTCTTATATAGGTATCTTTAAAAATATAATGGAATACAAATATTTGCAATAATTTAAATAAGATGAATAAGAATTCAAGGGTGTTTAATTTAATAAAATAAATAGAAATATTTCAATAATAACATCTAATTTAATTTTATAAAAAATAAAATAAAAATAAAAGAAATAAAAACAACAATCAATATAAAAATTTTAAAAATAAAAATATGAATAATTCATAACTCATTAATGTAATATCTAGTGCAAAAAATTATTAATATAATTAAAAAAATACAAAAATTTATAAATTAAAATAAAAATAGAAAAATAAAAAAATTACACAAAAAAATATTATACATGGCAAAATAAAAAAACCATAACAACATAATAAATATCTTTATGACTACTTTTTGTAGACTAAAAATGTAAAATAAAAATGATCACTTTAAACTTGATTCATATAGAGATATGAATAAAATATAAAAACTCAAAAAAATAAAAATATAATCTAATATAAAATTTATATACATCAATAAAGTTATGACTAAAAATTTAGAGAAACACTAGAATTAAAAACGGGCAATCATGAGCTAAATTCTGTTTTCGAAAATAAATAAGGGTTTATAAATATAAAATTAAAAAAAAGAATAGGTGCAGAGATTTGATGGAAATTGTTCTACCAAATAGAATTCAATTAAAAAAACTAAAGGGTTTTAAAATCTTACCACAAAAAAAAAAATAGGCAAGACAGTTGGAAGGATGAGAGGGGGTTGACGCCGACAATACCCTACCTCAAGCTTCTGGTGTTTCTTGTTGGATCAAAATGTTTCTAATTCAGTAACGTACTCTATTGGTATCCACATGAACAAAATGACCAAAAATCGTGTTGTTGTGCTAGTACATTTTCTTAAAAACCTCATTTTTTTTTGTGCATATTTGTTTTCTTTTCTCAAAGGAACTACCAATATGTGAAAAAGAATTGACATAAACTCTAGAGAAAAATATGTATAAATAAACATCCAACCTAGGATTTTTTTCAAACCTTTCACTTATCAAAACCGTTTTGGTATATTAATTTTCTTAAATGAATAAGGAAATAAATACAAATAAATAAATATAAAAATATAAATATAATCTAATTTGAAATCTATATACATCAACAAAGTTATAAATAAAAATCAACATAAAATAAAAAATAAAAACATTACCCATGTAATAAGAGTAATATAATAAAAAATTAAACCTTTAAAAAATATACCCTTTTCATTATACTTTTTATAGATTAAGAGTATAAACTAAGAATGATTATTATGAATACACTTCATTTTATGAGGATGAATAACACAAATTGAGAGTTAGAATTTGAATATTTATAAAGATATGTGAGAAAGAATACAAAAGGTAAAAAATTTTAAAAAATATATATGACTTGAGAGAATAACAAAAGTTAAGCAGGATCACATAAGATATAAATGCATTAGAAATTTTTAACATGCCATATGATATTTGAATTAAAATAAATTTAAAATTTAGATAGTTAAAAATATGAAATTTTTTTAATTATTTATATAAAAAAATAACTTTTAACTTTTAACATTTTATATTATTAGTTCACTTCTATAAAAGAATTAAAAAATATACAAATTCAAAAGAAAAAATTATAGTCAGAAACAAAAATATCATATGGTTATTATATAAATATATATATTATATAGATATTTTGTATGAATAAAATATAATTAATTAATTAAATTAGTGATTTAGAAAAAAATATAGTAGATTTATTATTTATTAAAATAAAATTTTATAATTTATAATTTTTCATAATATCTAATTTAATTTTATAATAATAAAATAAAATAAAAAGAAAAATTAGAGTTTCTATATTCTAAACAAGCGGAAGATAAAAAAAATTAAGATGAGAAAATTTAATTTTAGTGAAAAATGAAAAATAATATTTTTAGTTTTTCATTGTGATAAATATTACTTAGAAACAAAAATAATTGAAAAAAGACAAAAAAAAATTAAAGGAGTATATTTAATGTATGCTTAAAATATAGAGTACCACATGTCAATACATGGTAAATTTTTTTTTTTATGCTTTGGCTTTAATATACATGCCCTCTGTTTCTAAATAATTATCATTTTAAAAGTCTAATTTTTTTCTTAAATAATTTTTATTTTAAGTTACTAATGCATATTAACTACTTTTTTTCCTATTTCATCATTATTTAATATATGAGAATTAATTGAATAAATATTTACTCATTTTGAAATTTTATATAAAGATAGTATAGTATTTTATACATATATTAAATATATTTTTTAATTTATGTAAAAAAATTTAAACGAAAATTATTTAAAAACAAAGAGAGTATACTGATATTATTAGATTAGAACTTTGATAAAAATGCACAAAATTATACAGCATCCTTATGAATCTGATTTAATGGATGAGGTAGCAAATATGAAAACGACTGATACTAATATCATTAATGATCATATGATTCGCGTCAACACTCAACTGTAATAAATTATTTTTAATAGAAACATATGGAATGAGAAATTTAAATGTTCTGCTTTATGAGCAACTCTACAGCCAGACTAGATGTTCATGTTTGATGTAATTTAATTTCACAATTCTCAAGCAAATTATGCTAAATTTATAATGAATTTTTTTCAAGAATCTGATATGTATCACATCATTTTGGAATCCTAAGGCCATCTCCATTTTAGGGGAAAATATAGGGTTTTGGCTCCATTCT
>CATIWM010008065.1:0-12049 GCA_949671775.1 Mallotus repandus | reverse complement strand
TATGATTATGTAAAAAAATTTAAATCAAGGTTAGATTAATTAAAAAAATCTGAGAGAAAATAAAAAAAAAATAGACATATAGGCCTTTTGTTGAAACAAGTTTTGAAAACACTTTGTGTTATAAATATAGTAATCAGCTTTTTTTTTTAATGTCCTTTTTTAAAATATTCAGTTTATTTGTATTCAAAATATTATTTGAGTAATTCTTTCTTTTATGCCAGTGATCAAGAGACCTAGCCACCATCTGAGAATCACTTGGATTTGAGATCCCAACTTGCAATTTGTACACCGATTGTACAATTGCAAGCTTGGAGAAGGATTTTTAACTCGCGTCACTTTGAAAAAAAAGTAAATAAACAAAATTGACTGGTAAATAACTTGCCTAGCTAGCTGTCAGACTTTGCAAGTCATTGAAAAAATCATTGAACAATTGTATCTGGAGTAAAAAATCAAAACCGATCTCTAATCCATTTTGAACTCGAATGCTTCATAATTCATTAAAAAAAATCATTAAACAAATTCTGATGCTCTTTTTTTTTAGAAAAAAGAAAGCTATTTTTAGTTAATAAAAAAATATATTTAAAAATAAAAATAATGAGGATATTTTAGCCATTTGAAAATATAAGCTTAAAACTTATGAAATTCATTTGTAAATTCTACCAATTTTATTAGAATTTCATTTAGTTATAATAAATTTCACAAATTTAAAAATATAAAATTGCAAATAAATTCTATGAGTGATTTATTTAAACCAAACACATAATATTTAGAATTTCAAATGAATTCCACAAAATTTTGTGAAATTCATTTATACCAAACACATTATTAATATTTGAGAATCTCAGTTTTATAATTTGTTAAGGCATTTTTGAGATATTATCAAAGAAACTAATAAATTAAACGGCCAAACGCTCAAATGTACCCAATATTTTACCGTAATTGTAAGTTGGATTCTCAAAAGTATTTTGAGCTAAATTGAAATTTCACCTTTGTAAATTTTTTTCATATTGGATCTTTATTAAAATACAATTAAGTTTTATAATTTTTTTATTACAATTAAGTCCTATAAATTAGTAAAAAGTTAATTATAAAGGTTACTAACAAACAAAATTGATAATTTTTTATATATATATATAACATAATTATAAAGTATTAAAAGTTTTTAAACCTATAAAATATATTTTTTAATATTTTTCTTAAATTTAAAAACTTTACAATTAAGTGATATATATTTCAAATAAATGACCAATTTTATTAATGTAAATGCCAAATTGATAACTAACCCAAAAATTTAATTTTAATGGTTGAATAAAAAATTCTTAAATTTCATCAATTAGTTTAAATTTTTAAATTCACGCAATAATTTTAAACTTACATAATAATTGATAAATAATTTTTTTTATTGAACTGTTAAAATTAAATTTTAGATCAATTATCAATTTGCTATTTATATTAATGAATAAAATTGGTCATTTATTTGAAATACATATCACTTAATTGTAAAGTTTTTATAATTCAAGAAAAAATTAAAAAAATATATTTTATAGGTTTCAAATTTTTTAAAGCTGTATAATTATGTTACAAATTTATTTTAAAAAAATTATCAATTTTATTTGTTAGTAACGTTTAAAATTAATTTTTTATTAATCCATAAAAATTAATTCTAATAAAAAAAAGTTTACATGGCTTAATTATACTTAGTAAAGGTCCAATATGGAAAAAATTTACAAATTAAAGGTGAAGTTCCAAATTAGCTCAAAAAACTTTTGAGGATCCAATTTGCAGTTAGGGTAAAAACGTTGGGTTCCAATTTGAGCATTTGGCCTAAATTAAACTATCGAAGATTATATGCATTTTCAGGATTTAAGGTTTAAATATAGTTAATGTTCCTATACAGTGTATTCGGAATTGTACCATTGCAGTTGCAGGGCCTGAAGTGTCCCAGTGACCTTCATGGACATGAACTCCAAGACCATTAGAATTAGAAGGGGTATGATCATCGGGCACCTGGTGGGCTTAACCTTTCCAAAACCTAAGTTAAGAATTTCTCAGCACTTGAAGAAAAAGATTAAATGAATTAGAAGGGGTACGTAATTATAAATTTTCTAGTAGAGTTTTAAGGCTATTACTAAGAAGTCAGCTAAATGCAATTAATTGGTGTATATTATACTAGCAATCTATGAAGTACAGTCACTTCAAATAGAGTGGAGTATCCGTATCCGATAGTTTTTGGATACTGATAATTGTCTGACACGACCCAATACTTGTCCGACATGTATCCAACAAGTGTCGTGTCCTAACCAGATACTTGTCTTATTATTTTTTTATTTTTTTATTTTTAGGACACATGAAGGATACAACATGACACTTTTTAGGATACGACTTTTGTTTTTTTATCACATTTTGTATATACCATATATATGGTATTAGTAGCTAAATTGTTGGCCGAATGATTGTGGTCAATTTTGAAATAATTTGGAGCTTCTCTTTGTAATAGTAGCTCCATTGTTTTTGTAGAGATCATATATATTGGTCACTTTTAAGTATGCCTTATATATGACAATGATAGATAATTAACTAAATGATTTAAATTTCATGCAATTTCTGTTTTACCACACTACATTTTTTTTAACAAATCGTCTTTATATAATAGAAAATAATACACATTTTATGTGAAACACACACACATGTATATATACACTTAGTGTTTTACACCATATGACTAAGATGTAAGACACATAAGCTAAATATAAAAAAGTTGGCTAATAAAAATAAAACACTTAATTTTATCTTTCAAATCTAACCATGTGCAACATACCCAATGGTCAGATTTGAAAGATAAAATCAGGTGTTTTATACTTAGTTTATGAGTCTTACATCTAGCCATATGGTGTAAAACACTCAGTGTGTGTATATATATATATATATATAACGTATCCTACTCGTGTCGTATCCTTGAATTTTCAAAATTGCCGTATCGCCGTGTCCGTATCGTATCGTCGTATCCGTGTCTGTGCTTCTTAGCTAGCAATACATTTTTTCTTTTTCAATTTTATATTTGGTGCATGATTTCCAATAGTTATGTAAATTCTTACTATTTCGGAATTTGAGATAAATATACCCTATACAGAGACAAAATTCTCTTAGCATTTTTTTCATTTATAATACTTGAATTTGAGATCTTATTTAAGAAGATTTAAATTTTTATCATTTAAATTAATAAATACTAGTCTTGAATTCGCATATTGCACAGAGTGATCCCTAGTTATCCTGCATACTTTACATACAATAATTTTGATACTTTAGAAAATAATTTTGTATAAAAGAAAAATCAACACAAATTAAGCAAGTATAAGATGATGAATTTTCATTTGATCATGGTTTGTTGACATTTCATAAAAAAATTAAATAAATAATTAAATATAAATAAAGTTACACATTTATTTATTTTTATCAAATAGAGATAGTCCTTTTTGGTACAATTTTATTTTTTGAACTTAGAAACAAGGAAAATACTTGATAACAAGAACATTTCCAAACTACCAAATACAATCAATAATTTCAAATACAACATAAACGAAACATTCAAGCAATTAAATTATTGCCTTTGACATGGGATTTTTCAGCAGCCCAAGAAGCATGAAAGCTTTTCATAGCCATTTCAAAGGAAGGATTGGTAAGAGTATAGCCTCCATCAACAACCAAATTCAAACCACTAACATACTTGGACTCATCACTTACCAAATAAACAGCAGCCTCTGCTATATCTTCTGCATCCAACATAACATTTTTCAAGTTAGCTGAAGATGAAACCAATTCCTGTAACTTCTCCTTCTCTGTCTCCATCACCCCCATAGCTCTCCTCATCATTGGGGTTATGACTACAAATGGTGACACACAGTTGACTCTTATTGCATGTTGCCCCAACTCACACTCAGATTCTTGGCTAGACCAAGTATAGCATGCTTTGATGCTATATAAGGATGTATAGCCTGAAAGCAAGAAACTGAAAGATAGCTACAAGTGAAGAAAATACAACCTTTCTTTGCAGGAATCATGACCCTGGCAGCATGTTTTGCTGCTAAGAAAGCTCCAAAAACATTAACATCGAAAATCCTTTTGAAATCTTCATTTTCTGTGTCTACAATGCTGGGATACACATTGCCTGCAATGCCAGCATTGCTATACATGATATCAAGTTTTCCATACTTGGAGACAGTGAAATCTACAGCATTTTGGACATCGGAATCAGATGTTACATTGCAATGGATGTAAGAGATGTTTTCTTGATCTGAGTTAAGTTCTTTGCAAAGAGAGTAGCCAAGTTCATCTTGGATATCTGCAACAACAACCCGGGCTCCATGTTTAACAAAGAGCCTTGCACTTGACTCGCCCATTCCACTAGCTCCACCAGTGATCAAAGCCACCCTTCCTTCTAGCCTGCAGCATGCACCAAAACTTAATTAATTAACCAATCTTTGATGTCTATCAACTGAGATCATCAATATATAATTTAGTTAATTACCTCTTAGCAGTTAAGGCTGAGGCAGAAATTGTGCTCATCCTGACGATACAATTGATCTCCTGAAGCAAAGAGAAGCAGAGTGCTACTAAAGCTCCTTCAGTATTCCCAAGAATATTAATAGTAGATATATAAGAATATATATAAACAGGTTTGAATAAGCAATTGACAGTGATATACATGATTGAGATTAATTGACTGTACACAACATGGGAAAATGATGGGCAGCCTGCTATAAGCACTTTAATAATAAAAAAGAAATTGTATTCAAATTTTTGTTAGGTTAATTTTTTTTTTTGGGTTGATTCCAGTTGGAATTGTTCTCATATTGATATAGTAGAATACGTTATGATTTCAAAAAAAAAAAAAAATTGTGAAAAATTTTCATTTAAATTGGGTCGCCTACTTTTATATTTTTGTATACTTTTTATATTTCTTTGTATTATACTGAAAATTGTAGTATTGTTTTGTTTATCTTTTTGCTACATGGACATATCTATATATGTTTCTTTTTATTATTATTATTAAAAACATATGACAACATTATTCAGTTTAATCTGATTAATATTCTGCAGGAACTTCAGAACATTATTGCTATATCGTGTTGGAAATATATCTCACACAACTCCAATGTATAATTCACTAATGGTAAAGTAGCTACAAACAATAATACAGTAAAAATAAATAAATAAATAAACAAATAGATCCACGGCTAATTAACCCCAACTCTCTTGAATTGCTCTCTCACAGTATATAATCTTGCTTCACTTCTCGTATGTGACAAAGGCAGGCAAAATGGCTATTTATAACAAGGCCATGCACTTAAAAATGAGTATTTTAGGAAGCAAATCTTTTGTTTTCTAATGATATTGGTAGCAAGAGATTTTGTATCCCATCCCTATATACTCACTTGATGAACTATGAGTGGCCAAGAAGCAAAACATTATTTACATGCATTTGGTCACCAAGCAAATCATTATTTACATGCAAAAAGTGGAGCGTACGTTGTTGTAAACTTCTTTTCTTATTAGGGTTTAAGAGAGGGATGATGGAAGGTAAGGTTTCAACCTCTAGTTTTGAAAAGTGTTGTCTGTAAAACATTTGTTATTTTATCTATAATTAGGTGATTGGTTTATTTAGCTTGTCAACTTGTAACTTAATTGATAGCTATTCCATGGCCTGCATGCCTGGAAAACAAAAATTTCGCAAGCCAAACGATTCATTGAAGGAAAAATTTTAAACATTGCATATATATACACATATTCAAAATATTCTTTTATAATGTTTTTGGTGTAAGTTTAAGAAATGATATTATTAAACTATACATTTTAATTGACATAAATATAAAAAAATTGATTAAGCTAATAATAGTTGGTTTTAGTGGCCAAAAATTTAATTTTTTTTAAAATAAAATTTGAATATCAAGTTTTATATATAAAATTTAAATTTTATGTACAAAAAAATAAGTATAAAGATTTTTATTTTCTAATAGATTTATTTGATTTGAATTTTACAACGATCAAAATTTTTACAGAGACATCAAACGCAAATAATAATAGTAATAATAAATAAATAAATAAATAATTGGTTGAAATTAGCCCCTTGTTTTTCTTTTTGACTAAGTACAATTTATACTTAACTTATGGGGATTAATGTAAAGTTAGATTTGGATTTCTATGTTTTCTTTCTAATGGGAATTACTATTTATACTAAACGATTTACAGTATCAATTTTTTTTAAAAAAAAAAGAAAAATCATACATCATTAAATATTTTATTATTCTCCAACAAAATAATGATGGATTAAAGATTTCCATTGCAATTAGAAAGGATATGTTGAATAATTAAACTTGTTTCATATATGTGGTTTTAAGTAAAAGAAAAAAAATTGTGACTAAAATTAAAAGAGATGTATGATAATTGGTGTTAAGTGTTAGATTTAATGTGTGTGGTTTTAAATATTTTGTATTAATTTATTTATAAGTATATTTTGTGGTTTGTATTAGTTTGAGGTTAGTATAAATACCCCTCTTTCCTGCATTGTAATCATCAAACAAGCAATTCAAATATTAAAGTTTGAGTTATAAGAGTTGTAGTATGTTTAAGAAAAATTGAGTAAAGATTGTTTGAGTGTTTAGTGTTTAATAAAGTGGTATCAAAGCCAAATATTGGCATATAGTATAGCAAATCGAAACTCTTGGAAAGACAAATCCAACGCTGCCATAATTACCCCGATTGGAGGTCGGACGCGCCTCCAATCGGTGTCGGAAGATTACTGCTAGAAATCCAATCAACACACTGAGTTGAAGCCGAGTATGAAGCTGAGCCAAGCCGTAAAGCCGAGTCATCAAGCCGTTGACCAAGCCACTGACCGAGCCGTCAAAGCCGTTTTAACCAAGCCGCTGAGATGTTGACCAAGCCATTGATCGAGTCGTTGACCAAAAGTTGACTTTTTGACCGGAGTCCATCTTAAGTTTTTTTGGCGTTCCAGATCCATTCGTGAAGCCAGATTTTGCAAATTCTTTCTAGATTAAGCAATATGGAAAATAGTGTGGCATTTTTACAAGTTCGAACACTCAACAACAGCAATTACGACAATTAGAGTATCAAAATGAAGGCTCTCTTTGGTGCACATGATGTTTGGGATATCATAGAGAAAGGCTATAGTGAACCAAAAAATGAGGCATCACTATCCCAGTCTGAAAAGGATAGTTTAAAAGATTCAAGAAAGAAGGAAAAAAAGACTCTCTTTATGATCTATCAAGCCCTAGATGATGACAGTTTTGAGAAAATTTCAGATCCAACCTCGGCTAAACAAGCATGGGAGAAGCTGCAAACATCATAAAAAGGAGAAGAAAAGGTGAAGAAGGTGCGTCTTCAGACTTTAAGAGGGGAGTTTGAATCTCTGCACATGAAAAGAGGTGAGACCTTTTCTGATTACTTTTCCAGAGTTTTGGTTGTTTCTAATTAACTAAAAAGAAATGGTGAAAAATTAGAAGATATGAGAATAATAGAAAAGATACTCTGCTTATTAGACCCGAAGTTTGAGCATATTGTGGTAACTATAGAAGAGACGAAAGACTTAGAGGAAATGAAGATTGAGCAGCTTCTAGGCTCATTACAAGCCTATGAAGAGAAGCACAAGAAGCAGTAAGGACTCACTGAGCAACTCCTCAAACTACAGCTCAAAGATACGCATCAAAGTCAAGGCAATAAAAGAAATCAACATGGCCAAGGCAGAGGCAGAAGTCGCAGATGAGGTGGAAGCCGTGTTCGTGGACGAGGTTGGAGTTCTTACAATAACAACTTCAACAACTATGAGAAAGGTGAAAGTTCTACAAGAAGTCATAGGAGAGGAAATCCAAACTCAAGGTACAATAAATCCCAAGTTCAATGTTATAATTGTCAAAATTGTGGGCATTATGCATCAGAATGTAGAGCTTCCAGTAGTAAAGTTGAAGAAAAGACCAATTATGTAGAAGCAAAGATTGAGGAGAAGACAATGCTGCTTTCCTGTAGAACCAATGTTGAAGATCAAGGAATTACTTGGTATCTTGATACTGGTGCAAGCAACCATATGTGTGGAAAATGAAGTATGTTCATGGAACTCAATGAATCAGTGGTTGGCAATGTTTTCATTTAGTGATGATTCAGAAGTGTCAGTAAAAGGAAGAGGTAACATCCTTATTTGTGCTAAAGATTGTAGTCATCAATTAATTTCTAATGTCTATCATGTGCCTGATATGACATGCAACATTTTAAGTATAGGCCAGCTTTTAGAAAAAGGCTATGATTTTTACACAAAAGATTATAGTCTTTTTATAATAAATGGCAAAGGAGACTTAATAACCAAAGAAAAAATGTCAAAGAATAGATTGTTTCCTTTGAATATTCAAAATGATGTTGCAAAGTGTTTGAAAGCTTGTTACAAAGATGCATCATGGTTATGGCATCTTCTATTTGGGCACCTCAACTTTGAAAGCTTGGAACTATTATCAAAGAACAGAATAGTGAGAGTACTACCTTGCATCAACCATCCAGATTAGTTTTGTGAAGGGTGTTTACTTGGAAAGCAGTTCAGAAACAGCTTTCCTAAGGAATCATACTCAAGAGCCAAGAAGCCATTAAAGCTCATTCATATTGATGTGTGTAGGCCAATTAGTCCAAGCTCTCTCAGTAAAAATAACTATTTCCTTCTTTTTATTGATGACTTTTCAAGAAAAACTTGGGTATATTTCTTCAAGTAGAAATCATAAGTCTTTGAAGCATTTAAGACATTTAAAGCTACTATGGAGAATGAGAGTGGCCGGAAGATTAAAGCATTGAGATCAGATCGAGGAGGAGAATTCACTTCAAAAGAATTCCAAGAGTTTTGTGCAACAAGTGGAATTCAACATTTTCTCTCTGTTTTGAGATCTCCATAACAAAATGGTATTGCAGAAAGAAAAAATAGAACCATCCTTGATATGGCACAAATCATGCTCAAAAGCAAACATTTGACGAAAGAATTTTAGGCTGAAGCAGTGGCTATCGCAGTCTACCTATCAAATCGATCTCCAATAAAAAGTATTTGGGGGAAGACACCGCAAGAAGCCTGGATTGGAAGAAAACCCGGAATTTCTCATCTCAGAGTATTTGGAAGTGTAGCCTATGTTCATGTACCAGATGAAAGAAAAACCAAGCTTGATAACAAAAGTGAAAGATACATCTTCATCGACTATTCTACTCATTCAAAAGGGTACAAACTATACAATCCAAATAGCAAGAAGTTTGTGATAAGCCGAGATATGATGTTTGACGAAGAAGGTAAATGGGAATTTAACTCTTCCACAGATGAATTCAACTTCTTTCCTCAATTTGATGAAGCAGAGCAAACACCAGTGGAGCAACCAGGTGAACATCAGCAAGAGCACGCAGCACCACCTGCCTCACCAATGCAAAGTGATAAAGGAAACTCACTGCTATCTTTTCTGGCTGAAAGAAATGAAGAACGCACAAGAAGTCTTGAAGATCTCTATGAGGTGACTGATCGACTTGAAAATCTCACTCTTTTTTGTCTTTTGTTGATTGTGAACCAGTGAACTTCCAAAAAGTTGTGCAAGATAACAAATGGAGAAATACAATAGATGGTGAAATTAAAGCCATTGAAAAGAATGACACATGGGAACTTACTGCTCTTCCAGAATGACAAAAGCCAATTGGTGTCAAACGGGTTTACAAAATAAAGAAGAATGCCAAAAGGAGAGGTCAAAAAGCACAAAGCAAGGCTAGCTGCCAAAGGCTACAGTCAAAAAGTTAGAATTGACTATGATGAGGTATTTGCTCCTGTTGCACGCTTAGAGACTGTGAGACTGATTATTTCTTTAGCAGCTCAAAATAGGTGGAAGATTCACCAAATGGATGTAAAGTCTGCCTTTCTAAATGGAGTTCTTAAAGAGGAAGTCTACATTCATCAACCACCAAGCTATGAAGTCAAAGGACAAGAATCTAAAGTTCTGAAGTTGAATAAGGGTCTTTACAAGTTGAAGCAAACACCCAGAGCATGGAATAGCAGAATTGACAAGTATCTTCAATAGAATGGCTTTATCAAATGTCCATAAGAACATGCCCTCTATTTCAAAATCAAAGATGGAGATGTCTTGATCGTGTGCCTATATGTGGATGATTTGATCTTCACCGGAAGAAACCCTAGCATGTTCAAAGATTTCAAAAAAGAAATGACAATGGAGTTTGAGATAACGGATATTGGATTGATGGCATACTACCTCGACATTGAAGTCAAGCAAAAGGAAGATGGGATTTTTATCTAGCAAGAAAGCTACACAAAGGAGATCCTCAAGAAATTCAAGATGAATGATTGCAACCCAATAAGCACACCAATGGAGTGCAAAATCAAGTTATTCAAAGATGATGAAGTAGAAAAGGTTGATCCAACACTTTTCAAAAGTCTAGTTGGATGTTTATGATATCTAACTTGTACAAGGCACGACATTCTCTATGCAACAGGACTTGTGAGTCATTATATAGAGACTCCAACAATCACTCATTTCAAGGCTGCAAAGAGAATTCTTCGCTACCTCAAAGGCACAATAGATTTTGGCTTATATTATTCAGTTTCCAATGACTATAAGCTAGTTAGATACAGTGACAGTGATTGGGCTAGAGATAGCGATGATCGAAAAAGCACAACTGGTTTTGTGTTTTTCCTAGGAGACATCGCTTTCACTTGGATGTTAAAGAAGCAACCAATTGTCACTCTCTCAACATGTAATGCTGAGTATGTTGCTGCTACAACTTGTGTTAGTCATGCAATTTGGCTTCAAAATTTGTTAAAGGAATTGAACATATCACAAGTGGAACCAACGGAGATTTGTGTCGACAATAAGTCAACAATAACTTTAGCCAAGAATCCAGTATATCATGATCGGAGCAAACACATCGATACTCGGTACCATTACATAAGAGAATGCATTACGAAGAAATATGTGAAACTGGAATATGTGAAGTCTCAAGATCAAATTGTAGATATTTTCACTAAGCCACTAAAGACTGAAGATTTTGTGAGGTTGAGAATTATGCTTAGTCTTATAAAACAAGTTTAAAAGGGGGTCTTGAATAATTAAACTTGTTTCATATATGTGGTTTTAATTAAAAGAAGAAAAATTGTGGCTAAAATTAAAAGAGAGGTATGATAATTGGTGTTAGGTGTTAGATTTAATGTATGCGGTTTTAAATATTTTGTATTAATTTATTTATAAGCATATTTTATGGTTTGTATTAGTTTGAGGTTAGTATAAATATCCCCTCTTCCCTACATTGAAATCATCAAGCAAGCAATTCAAATATTAAAGCTTGAGTTATAAGAGTTGTAGTGTGTTTGAGAGAGTTTGAGTAAAGGTTGTTTGAGTGTTTAGTGTTTAACAGGATATACTGATACAATGATTTAGATATTGACACTAATTAGAGCCCTTGTGAAAAACATGGGCAGTCTGCTAAAACTCTAGGAGAAGCTCGTTGTATGCAGGTTCATTAATGCCAACAAATAAATCCCACTTAGAAGTCCTCAGGAGGTGGAATACAGACTCACCCAGTCCAACTTTATTCAGCTCTTCAATATTAAAAGCATAGGTAGGATGTATAGGAAGAGCAGAGAGAATTTGGTACCTCTCACGGTGGGTCCCGAAACCAAATTGGGTCAGGGGGTGCTGGGGAGGAGGAGCAGAGGCCGATGACTGCCCAGGACCAGAGGGAATGCGGGGTGGTGATGTCGTTCGAGCCACACGGCTTCTCTTGGGTTGAGATCCACCCCGTGTTCTTGGCATTTTGATGTCAAAGGTGGGTACAGGTAAGGCAATTTGGGGATTATGATGGTGAAGGGAAGTGAAGAAGGCTGTGAATGGGATTTAGGAAATAGGCAGGGTTTAAATAGTGGTGGAGGTGAGAAGGGGAAGTGGGTATAGGAATGGGGAGAGTTCTCTGAGAAATTAATGGGGAAGGGGAGAAGGTGAGGGGTTTTGGGAAATGGAGA
>CATIWM010008046.1:0-12330 GCA_949671775.1 Mallotus repandus | reverse complement strand
TGGTTTGCAAAAATCATTTGGAAGGTAGTGTAACATTCCAGGTAAGTTGTGCACATCAGCCCAAAAAAATTAAGTGATGCATTCGCAGTCAAGGAACCAGTGGCGCATTAAGGCCGCTAATACGTGTTTGTTGCTTTCATTGTCCCAATCCCACAGATAAGTACCCGCAGATTTTTTTTGGTTAATTTACAGTCATTGAATTGATTTTTTTTTCTTGTACTTTTCATGTTTTTGTAGCTATGTTATTTTAAATAAAGAAAAAATACTTTAATTATTTTGTGAAAAAAATTCAATTAAAGAAAAATAATGATAAAAAACATGTGTTATTGATTTTTTCTTTTTTTGCAAAAATACCTATTTTATATATTAAAGAACATCATTTTCTTTGCAAATATGAAAAATTATTTGCAATTAAGGAAAAAATATGATTTATCTTTAGTAAAATACTGACTTGACTAAAAATAATTCATGTACAGAACAATGCTTATTATAAAAAAACATTTTATATTTTTCATAAATTAAAATAAATTTTCATAAAACAAGCTAAATCTTTTTGTTTTAGAATAAAGGAACCAGGAGTGAGCAAAACTTTCGAATCAACCGATTTATTCACTTTACATTTTCGACTTTTATGAACCGGTTCTAGTAGAAAATTTGGTCTAGTTCGATTAAATTTTATACTTAAAAATTTTGATTAATCAAAATAACTAAATAAACCAAAATTATATTTTTTAAATTTTTTAAATGGTATAATAATTTAATACAAAAACATTAAAATAATTAATATTTATAAAAATTCAGTTTGATTTTGTCTATTTAATTTTCATTTTAAAAATTTTAATTTTTTGATTCAGTTTGATTTCTGATTTGGTTTAGTTTTGTATACGGTTTAATTCAATTAATTTAGTTCGGTAAAAAAATTCTAAAACCATCCAAACGGAAGAAATGCACACCCTAGAATCATGCATATCTTTTTAAATTTTTGGGGTTGGAAGGCTACACAGTTCTTGCATTTTTAAACCTTCAACCAATTCAATGGCTCATATCACAGAAATTTAAGGGCCTGTTTCACAAAAGTTTAAAATGGAAGTGAATAAAAGTACAAAGTCATTGATATACACCATATTCGATCTCCCACAACTACCTGAACCCTCTTCTTTCCAAAGGTAAGTTTTAATTCTGAGATCACTAATATGGATGAATCCATTAAGTCAAAGCAATTAAACAATGCCATGATTCTTCTAGCCTTCATACATAGCTGAGAGGAAATGTATTCTCAACTTCTACAAAACGTTTGAGCCCTGTGAAAAATTGCCAATGCTAGGGGTGACAAAGATGCTTGTATCATGTGAAAGATTTACAATTATCAAGCACAAAATGTTTTCTTTATTCATCAACTAAAGATGTTGCTACTTCTTTGTTTTTGATGTGTCAACCAGGGAAAGAATATGGCGTACGATTTCTGCAGAAGCATCCGGCTTTGCAGCTTTCTGAGCCCTTTCTGACATATCTGCCATTAAAGTCTCGTCTCCTGACATAGCAAAATATCATCAGAATTTCGGGCGGAAAATGTAAAGTTTACTGGGCTATATTTTGCCTTCTAATGGAGTGCCAAAAGCCAAGACCAAAACTAGAAAGCTACAGAACAGACAGTTTGAAGACGGTTACAAAAATTTCCAAAAAACATGTCTGAGATCCTAATGCTGCTAAGCCAATCAGAATTTTGAGCAATATGCATTTTTTTAATGCCAACAAATATAAGCCCAACTGTTAACAGTTCTATGATAAACAGTATAGCATTACTAACAGAGCATTCAGTCAACTACTGCTGCAGATAGACTAACAAAAAAAATGTGCCTGGACTTTTTCATTGCTTCCTAGGAAGTTGCAAGATACTGCAGTCTTCTTTTCTGTTCTAAGCTCTAGATCACCCCCATTATCTCATTTCGCTAGACTTTTTTTTTTTTTGGCTAATCCATTTCTTTATTGTTATATCTGATCATAACCTCATCTAGATATACCTAAGCACAAGTATCTAATTGGCCGCTACGAAACAATGAGAACTTTCATTATGTTGTAGTGCACAAAAGAACCACTAAGTGAATTAAGAAAAACAGATGTAAAAGATAGAGCATGCAAACCGAGGGATGAAACTATGAAAACTTTACATTGAACTAAAAGAAGGATGGTTTATATATTCATTACTATTAGACCCGAAAGCCGCAGCTGTAGAGAAAACGAATTGCATAAAGAAGTTTTTATTATATTACCACATTTTTTGCACACCATTAGCATGATTCGCAAAGCATGAAAAATAAGAGCATTCATTATGGAGGCCTATTTAAACAGCTTAGAACATCATAAAAATTAGCAACATGGTAAAAGTACCTAAGATCTCTCCAATTGTGGTTCCCAAGGTAGTTGAATCTAGCTCATCTTCAGTTATAATCCTGGAACCTGCCACATCTGCCATAAGAGATGCATTTTTTAACTGATGTCCTTCTTCATCATGAGGAGATGGTATCTGTCAAGTAAAGAGGGGTATTATTATTTTGTAAGCAGTATGACTATCCAAACTGCAAATTCTTTAGGCACAGCAAAGCAGAATGTATAGGTAGATCATAAATAAGGCATGGCTGTCATATGGAATTCCAAGGATACCAAGCTCAAATGCCAAAGTGCATTCAAATGAAACTACCAGTCATGAACATTTTGGAACATCCTATAATCTATGATCAACCTAGTTTAACTTGATATTCTTAGTTCTATTGATATTGCTATAAAGGAGACGAAAAGGTCTTGTGCTACTGATTTTGATACTAGTTTGATTCCCAATAACAAATTACATCATACCCACATGAGTCCTCAAATGTCTATCATACCATTATTGACAATGTAATTGCAGAACTGGCTATATACAAACACTTAGTATCCAACTGTTTAGGACTGCCATGAAACATTGTCTGTCTTCACCTTCAAGATTATATAATATGGAACACACTACATAATGTAAATATCACTTGAGTTGGGTTCTTCATATTGTCATTCAAAACCATGTCTGCAGCTAGTGTGAATTTCTTAATATTAATAGATTTTTCCTACATGACTGAATGCCCCTTTTAGGATAGGTATTCTGGTTTTCGGATGCTTAAAACATGGCTGCAGAACTTTTTGAATAGGATTTGGATACGCCAAACCTAAAACATAAATAGTGTATTGAACAATCAAAAATCAAGCAAAAGTTTCTCATATGACCCCTATCGTGTTTTCCTTGAGCTTCTGGCAAATGCAATATCCAAGGAAGGAAATTGCAGAATCGCTTGCTGGCTGGAACTAATTGCCAAGTTAATGCAAAATAACAAAACGCATAATTTGCAGGTCACATCAGCATATTCCTGAGTTTGAGAGGATATGATCTTGTTGAACTAATATAGAACATTGAAAGACATAAATATAGCATCTGTCATATTGCATTGTTTTTATGTCGCATTGTTTATCAATGTCTCAGCAGCAGTAACTATCAAGTTTTCTTCTGTGTTTTTAAGTCTGACAACCATGGACCTAAATTTGATAAATAAATTATTAGGCATCTTAAACTTCAAGTGTAAAGGGCCATTTTGCTTCATCTAGCTTTGACAACTATTTAATACAACTACGGCAAAATGACCCTAACTATTAAATCGGAAATAAACACAGAAAAATAACACTTATTTCAATGTAGACTCATGATGGAAAAGAAGTTTTTCTAGTTTACCAGAATAGCAGGTTTCCCAGTGGCTAAAATTTCAGAGCATGTCATTGCACCTGCTCTAGAGACAACAAGGTCTGCAGCAGCATATGCCAAATCCATTGAGTGCAAAAATCTGTAATGTTTCACAACATGAATGTAAATGTGCAATCGCAAATCGCAGAACAAAAGAAAGGGTAATAAGCTCATCCAAGCAGAGCAACAAAGTGACAATCAACAGAAATTTGAAACAGAATAGAAAAACAATACAACAAGTATTTATGTAAGAAAAATGTTCAACATTTCTTTTATCTAAATAAAATATAGAGGAACAAACTACAAGCCTAGAATGCAAGCAGCCAATTAGGTTTCTGCTGGTGAGTCATGCTGCTCTTTCACTTTCACTTCACAGGGACAAACAAGACTAAATTTTTAACCTCAGAAGAAATGCAGAGATAAATTAGTGGAATCCTATATTACACATATTTATTCAATGCTCTTCTTCAAAATTAAATTGTAAAACAATTAATGGGAAGCAAAGAAAATCAACCATTTATTTACAAAAGAACCAAAGGAAGAACTTACGGAGTCAAAACCAAATGTGGATGATTCCTAACAAGGCTTTCCATTTCATTATAAGCCTCAACTCCAGTTTGCCATATAATAAACCAATTCTTGTGTTGAACCAAAATTTGACTATAAACATTCAGCAAAGCAATGTTAATAGTATTAGCCCCAAAAGACCCACCAAGAACCAATATTACCTTCCCGTCTTCCTTCCCACCAGACCGCGGAAAAAATTCCTTCCTAGCTACTCTCTTTGACACAAACTGCCGCAAAGATAATCTTACTGGATTCCCACTAACTACACACTTATGCTTCTTGGAGAAACACTCAACTGTGGAATTATAAGCTACAAAAACAGCCTCAGCGAAGGAAGACAGAATAGAGTTTGCGATGCCAGGAACAGAATTCTGTTCTTGAATCACAATCTTGATTCCTCTAAGCAAAGCAGCAAGACAAGTGGGGAAAGAAACATATCCACCTGTTCCTATAACTATATCAGGATTAAAATCTTGAAGTAACTTGAAGCTATGAATAGTTGATTTGATCAAATGTAATGGGAGCGAAAGATTTTGAAGGGAAACGAGGGGGCGGTATAGCTTAACTGGAGGGATGGAGGAGAAAGGATAACCAGCAGATGGGATAGAAGCAGATTCCATGCTGTTTGGTGTTCCTATGAAGAGAAACTGTGTGTTGGGATTTAATGTTTTAAGCTCGTCAGCTATTGCTACTGCTGGGATTATATGTCCTCCGGTTCCGCCAGCGGCAAACACCACCCGGAGATGGTTGGTGGGTTGCTGTTGGATGTTGGTGGTAAGGGAGGTTTGGTCACTGTTCGAGTGATGTATAGACAGGCAACAGAGGATCTTGGGAGAGGTGAGTTTGGTGGGGAAGGCGAGGCGACAAGGTTGATATGGGGAAGATTGTGGGGTTGGGGATGAAGAGAGGAGGAGCTGCTGGTGGTGGTTGAAGGTAGTCGCCATGGGAGATGATGATGGTGGTGAGCATCAGTGATGTTTTTTTCTTTCGAAGTGGTAAGGATGGTGAAGTCTACTGTGGAATTGATTGATCGGAAAAAAGAAACAGCAAAGAGAAGAAAATAGAAAGTGGAGGGATCAAAACTCAAAATGGTCCGAAGAAATATAAAAAATATATTTTTATCGAAGTTTTGAAAATGTTATTGCTCAGATATAGCAAATTTTATTTTAAAATATATTTATTACATTAAATTTATTTCAACTCGGTACTTTACTTTTAACTAAAAAAAATATTTTATATATATTTTTATCTTATACTAATATTATATGAATTAATACATAAATAGACCCTTAAATTTATAACTCGGGATTAAATAAGTTTATTTTTTTTTTTTTTAATAAATAGATCCAATACTTCTATTTTAAGACCAAATAAACACAATTTTTAGTTGAATTCAGCATGTCTTTCACCCATAAAAGTAAATTAAAATAAAATTTCTTTATGTTATTCCATAATTTTAGTTTAAATAAAATATAAAAAAATCAAAACTCCTATATCCCTAACCACCACCGTTTACCATCATCTTCATTCGCCGCACCCCTCATCTCTACAACTTCGTTCTTTTTTTTGGTCCCTTCGTTATCTTCTCAAGCCAAATCAAACAAAATGCAGCGTTAAAGAGTGAATCATCGATTCAAGAAGAAGATGCTCAGTGAATACGAATCAAAACATGAAATCTCATCTTGCAAGACGGTAATGATACCATCACACAATATGTGTTATTTTGATTTGTATTTGTTGTTGCTTCTTCTTTTATTGATGTTTCTGTTACTGTGATGGTGGCTATATTGGTGTTGATGGTTGTGTTGTTGATGGCGGCGTTGATGGTGTTTTTGAAAATAAGAAAGCAGAGAAAATAAGAAAATCAAAAAGAGCACAAAAGAAAGATAACTTGCATTTAGCGTACCAGGACCAATGAGACCAACGACGGTGGTGGCAGGAGGTTTGGCATGAAGGACGAGAAGGTGAAAAGGAGAATTAGAGCCAAAAGGAACAAAGAAATGATCGAGCGTCCATTCCAAAGCGTATAAATTGTGCTCGCTATCATCGATTCCAACAATCATCAATTCTTTCTATGCGCTCGTTGTCATTTTGATTTAATTGAATTCAACTGATGAGCTCAAAGTTTCTTTTGCCAATTGAAAGAAGTAGAAGAAGAAGTAGAATTATTGGACTCTGTTTTGTGTTTTTTTTTTTTTTTTTGGGTTCTTGAAGGTCTAAAAATGGAGATAGAGAGCAGTGAACTTAAGTCCAATATGGAAGCTTATGAAGTTATTGAACATATTGGAAGAGGAACTTTTGGTTTTTTTTTTTTCATAAAACTAAGAATAAAATGTAAGAAAACTAAATTCTTTATGAGTTTTGTTTCTTGAACTGTTCTTGATTATACGTTAATTTGTTTTGATTCTAAACTGTGAGTTTTAGAATGGCAATTAAAAGAAAAAAAAAAAAGAGTAGCATTATTATGCTAATTTTATTTTCGAATAATGATTGCATTAATGAAAAAAAAAAGGCAGAAAATTGGATGAAGGAAACTGCAGCTTGAATCTTTCTGCTAAAGAGATTCAAAAGTTTTCTCTAGGGTATGTGATAAGTGGTTTTTGATCTGTAGAGATAAAAAAGGTGGTTTGTGGGTTATAATTGATAGAGTAATGCGGTGATTTTGAACAACCTCTAGTAGAAGGTGACAGAGCAGGCAACGGCAACGGTGGCAGTGCTGCCATTTCAAGAGAGGAAGAGAAAATTATTTTTCTTTTAGTTTAATTTTTCTTTTAAAAAAATTATTTTATTTTTTTATACATGAAAAATGTGGACAAATGGAAAGTGAAAGGTTTTATTAATATAATAGTTAATTCACATTCTTTACATGGGAAGTGCATTACACGCGTTCAATCTAATAGAATTTTGGACTTATTTGACTTTAAAATTGAAGTTTTGGACCTATTTGTTAAAAAAGTTAAAATTAAACTGATTTGATCATATGTCACAAGTTGAAGGGTCCAATTGTGTATTAGTCCAATATTATATTATTTATATGTTTTACACATTACACCCATATTTTATTCAATACTTACTATATACAGCCATATATTTATTTATAGTAAAATTTAATATATGAATATATTTTAAAAACAACACACATATTTTGCTATCCATTTATAAATACATGCACATATTTTTAAAATTAAATAATATAATATATGAAGAGAAATATAAAAGAAATTAAAATATATTTACTAAATAAATATAAAATTACATCTTAAAATTAAAATTGTATACTACAATCACATCAAATTCAAAAATACAAATCACATTATTAATAATTTAATTTAATCATTATTAATATTATTTAAGTAAAAAATTAAATCAAATTTTAATATGATAAATACAATATAAATTTGGATTAAATATAACAAAATTATTTGGACTACATTGAAATAAATGTTCAAAAAGGGTTGTTATTAAAATTTTAAAAAAAAGGTACAAATGCATCTAGTGAACAGTTTCTTGCATATATGCAGCAAACTATTCAAAAGATTCAAATTGAAATCGTAAATGCAGCTCCATTGGAGCAAAAATGCATCCCAACCCACTGCAAGATGCAGTGGGTTGGAGATGCCCTAAAGACTCATTTTAGCGTGCATTCTTAAGTTTTAGATGTATTTAGGGCAGTTTAGTTATAGTAAACATATATTTTTATGTGTTTGTTTTATTTTTTTTTTAGGGAAAAGAGAAATTTGAGGTGAATGGTGCATAAATGGAGCGAAAATAAGCAAAAACAGAGTTAAGGAGCAAAGGAAGTCTTTTGTGGCTATTGCAGGAGAGATTACGATTGCAAATTGTTCAAAGTCAAGCCAAACAATCTAAAGCTAAGTTTAAGTAGTGACCACGTGATCCTTGCACCAGTTCTTTAAAGTAGGCCCCTTTGTTGCAATCGTAGAGATATTGGAAATAGCAGACAACCCGATTCTAAAATAAAATTGCTGACGTATGCCTGATAAAAGCAAAAAAAAATCTAGGGGAATATGAAAGGATGTTCTGGAAGGGGTATTTAAGGATAAAAGCTCTGAAATCCAGCAGGAATCTCTGAACCAAGATCTCACCAACCAATAAACAAAAAAATACACCCAAGAGAAGAAAGAAAAAGAAGCTTGGAGAAGAAGAACCCATTAGAGACTTTTGAAGCTTCTCGATAACATTTCTTTAATCCTTTCTCTTCTTTTAATACTATTTTGAATATTCATTTGGGTTGTATTCTATTGAATATTGAATATTGAAGCCATGAATGGCTAGTTATATTTGTTGTTAAGATTTGAAACTCATATGATTTAAGTTTAATGTTATAGATCTTGTTTACATAATCTTGCATATTGTGTTTATTATTCCTTGATGATTGTTGTAGATAGCCATCTACAACTCCTAGTTATAAGATTATACTTTGAGAGATGGTAATCTTAGTAGGCCCATAAACACAAATTGAATGGGTTAATGGCTAAAGATAGCTTAATTTAATTTGATTCTCTTATGGGTGTGTTGAATGCTTTGCTTGATTGAGATTAGTCCATTTCCATGGTGATGATGAGAGTTAAGCCTTAGATGTGTATTAATTTATTCAAACAAACCAAATCAACCATTACTTGGGAAAGAGAGTGTTTGATGACTTAAAAAAACCTGAGATGTGCAAGAGTATGAATAGATCTACTCATTAGCTTAATGATTATGTGGTGCTTCAAATTTCTAACAACACTATTACTATATTGATTTTCTTTATTCATTCCTCAGTCTAGTGATTGTTTTACTTGTTTGTTAGTTTAGTTTTATATTTTTTTATTCAAGTCATTTGTGAGCTTTAAACAAAATCAATTAGAACCAATATGTGATTAATTATCAATCCTCGTGGGACGATACTCTACTTATCACTTTATTATTTATTTTGACCCATATACTTGTGGAATTGTGCTCAAGAAATAGGTAGTATATTTTTCTAAATAATTATAGTTACAAAAACATACTAAAGTGCACCTAAATGTGCATCGGGTGAGTCAGGCGGATCATATAAAGGAAGTTAAAAATTGATCAATCTAAGAAGGAAAAATGTAAAGTTGAATTGAACTGGATAAATATTAAACATCGACAAATCGAATTACTGACAATATCAAATTAATTTTTATTTTTTTATTGGTTTGGGCTATTGATGTGAACTTAACATTTTTGAGCCAAATCAAAAAATAGATATTGCATTTTATATACATTTTATGCATTGAAACCTAATAAAATTATAAAAATATATATATAATGCATATGATAAATTTATACTAGTACATTATTGTTTGACCAAACTTTTTCAATATCATGGTTGCTTTTTTTTTACTTGTACCTCTCCATGTTTTCATAAATACTTTTTTTTAAAAAAAAAATTATTTTCACTTCTTTATAGCTCTTCCTCTTTATCTCTTTATCTTCTTCTCTTCATCTCTTATTTTTATTCTATTCATCTCTTTTTTTTTTTATCTTTTGCTTTCACTTCATTCTCTTCTTCTTCATCTTTTTTTTTAAATTTTTTGTTTTCACTTCGTTCTCTTCTTATTCTTTATCTCTTCATCTTTTTCGTCATCAAATTTTTACATTTTTTCATTGAAAGAGAACAAATCCAACTCATGCAATTAAATTCTCATAATCGATGTTTTTCTTGTTCTTTTTTTTTATGATTTTATTTTTGGATTTATGTTTTTGAAATTTGATGATTTGGTGTCTTTTATTTGGTTATGAATTTGTATTTCTGGTACTATAGGTATTGTTAGATTTTTACCAATTTATGGCTCTTGTTAATTTGGTGAGTGTATGTTTATGATTTTGTTATCTTCTTTTAGTTGTTTTTAGGTGTATATTTCATGGAGTTATGGTTTGATTGTTGCATGGGTTGTTTTGGCTATTTTCAGTTGAATGTTTCATAAATTTATGGTCTAGTTGTTGTATGAGTGGTTTTGGTTGTTTTGAAATTTCTGTTTCATAGGTTTATAGTTTGGTTGCTGCATGAGTTGTTTTTTGTGGTTATTTTCTTCGGTTGTTTGGATTTTTTCGATTGTTTTGGTTATTCCTATTGTTTCGATTATTTTGGTTATTTCGGTTGGTATTTTATTTAGTTGTTTGATTGTTTGGTTGTTTAAAACAACCACCATATTTTTGAAATAATTATTGTCAAATACTTTATTTTTGAAAAATAAAAAATTAACCATATTTTTTAAAACATTTTCTATTTTTTATTATTTCTGAAAAAATTCCAATGCATAATGGCAAAGGTCAACATATATAAATTACAACCTTAATGCTCACAAATACAAATTACAACACTAAGGCCCACATATATAAATAAATACAAATTTATCGTTTTTTTAAGGAAAAATTACATAAAAAATCCTAATCTTTTATACCACTTGAAAATAATACTATAATTTAATTTTACTGTCAATTTTACCCCAACGTTCCAAAAGTTTACAAAACTAACCCTCTGTTAAAATTTCTTTAATAGACAGCTGACATGTCCGTTAGTTTACTCTTGGGATGTTATATAAAAATTTTAAAAAAAGTACTAAAAAGGAGAACCTACCTATTAGTAAAAACTAACGAATTTTTTTTTGTGATTAATTACACTCCAATTTGATAAAATTAAACTAAACTAATTTATAAAAAAGATTTTTATTTTTATTTTATGTATTTTATTATAAAAAATTTCTTACTATATTTTTTTAATTTTTAATATTTTTATATTATAAAAATTTTCATATTTATTATTGTAAGAGCATATACAGGAAATTTTTCATAATAAAATACACAAATATAAATATAAAAATAAATTGGAGTAGAATTGATCTCAAATTGGAGTGAAATTAATCTCAAAAATAATTTCAATAGTCATCGATAATAGATTATGCTTTTTAGTAATTTCTTTTGAACTTTTATATTTTTATATTTTTTTAATTTCAAAATACATGTTAAATTATGTATTGTAAGTTTTATAAAATTTTTAAATATATAAAAATATTTTATTAATAAAAATCATTGATTTTTACACTTATTTCCATTATTATTTTATTAAATTATTGTAATAATTTTAATAAATTTTTAATTTTTTAATTAAAATTAATTAAATATTTTATATTAGGGTTTATTTTGGAAGTTTAATAAAGGTTAGGGTTTTATATGTAATTACTCAAATCTAGTCAGCACCTGGAGGTCTCACATGTTAGAAAATGGGCTCCACTAATGGACACGTTAGTTGTACATTAAAGAAATTTTAACGGATGGTTAATTTTGTAAACTTTTGAAACGCTGTGGGTAAAATTGACAATAAAATTAAATTATGGTGTTATTTGCAAGTGGTATAAAATGTTAGAATTTTTTATGTAATTTTTCCTTTTTTAATGGTGACATACAACATTACATATATAGAGCAATGTTATTCAGATAGAATCTATCTAAATTTTTTTGATAGAAAAAAATCAATGACAGTAAAAAGACTCATATAACCCTTACATTGAAAGGAGAGATATCTCAACTATAAAAGAGAAAGAAGGGAAAATTAAAGCATTATTAAAACCTAAACATCATTTCTTTGTAAAGATGATGGTAGTCCGCAAGTATACGGATTCGTACAAGTAGTAATTAAATATCGATCCCACAGAGATTGCAAATTGACTAATGTAATACTAATTGTATTTGTTTGTTTAAATAACGCAAAAGATATTTTAAATATAAATTAGAATAAACAAATTAAAACTCAAAAATCAAAATCTAATATCAATCAATTTAAAAAGCTAGGGTTCTCATCACCAATTCAACCTTAATTAAGATCAATTAATTCCTAAACCATACCTAATCTAAATCCAGTTTGGGGGTATCTAAAGAATTATAGATCTTCCTCCTAAGACAGCTCTATGACTAACCAAGTGATTTGACGTGCTTAGATTTATAGCTCTCGCCTACTAAGTGTTCGGTTAACC